>JANBPT010000730.1:0-24623 GCA_027575765.1 Tieghemiomyces parasiticus
ATTTGGCTTTCCCTGATGGATTTGCTGACACATACATGTCCTGGTAGATCATTCTAACCAAGATCCATCCATCAGGCATCTTCAGGAGGCCAAACAGAGTGATGGCTCCACACACATGTGGTGCTCAGCCCTATGCGGGAGGTCTTTGGTTGGGCCGTACATGACAATGGTCTGGGCCCAATGGCAATTCAGGGAAAACTTGTCAACGGACGGGATTGTTTACAGAAGTGTCAAAAGTAAATAGTATGGGACGAGTACGGCGTGATTATTGATACAAAGAATAAAATAAAATAAAATAGTTTTACCAAATGAATCTCAGAAAAAATAGAAAAATAGCTGGCAAGCCCTTGCCTAACTGCGCGGGCTCGCTTTTATACTCGTGTGCGGAGAAGGATCTGCATCCCCCTGCATAAAGTGTGTAACCTTAAAATTTTGATCCTAGCTTTCCCCCTAGAAGGGATGGCTAGTATTTACGTTTTTCCCGTGCTGATGTGCCCGTCAGATACCTTCAAAAGGCAAAGCGGGTGTCGGCACCACACACATGTCAAGGGTCCGTAGCTCAGTGGCAGAGCAATCGACTGCAGATCGATAGGTCCCCGGTTCAACTCCGGGTGGGCCCTTTTTTTTCCCCTCTCGATTGACTGGAAGTCTGTCGAATGACGATCCCACTATTTATAGCTTTTGAGGACCAGAAATAGGGCATGGTAGCCCAAGCGGAATGGTGTGTCAAGTGCACCACCTAAAATAGGAGTCATTATGTCTAAACTCTAGTGCCAATACAATTTATCTGGCAGGAAGGCAAGTGATTCCTAGATAGCGCCTTGGCAACGCTCCTCGTGTTTGTGTCGCTAATAAGCAACTCGATGATACCAAAATACTCAGCGTTGAGGTAGCGCCGTGAGCTGTCCCATTGGCGAAAAGATTGATCGTAAGACATGGGGTAGAGGTGGTGCTTTCCTTATTGCAATGGGGTTGATTAGGCTGTTTAAATTTGTATTTACTCGACAATGCCATATCTATTTGCCAAACTACTCCGACTTGGGCTGTGAAATCCCAAACAGCCCGTTCTCCGCACACGACGAGTCAGGTTGGCTGAAGTCATTTAGTATAAAATGTGCGCAAAATAAGAGATGGAGAGAGTACGACGACAGAAGTGACATTAGAAATCCGGTAAACGGCTGAAGACCCAAGCACGAGAAGCAGAATGAGGTAAGAATTAAATGGAGAACTTCTGGTCGGTAAAAAAAGAAAAAGCGACCATTAAATGGACAGAAAAATATATATGAAATGGATGGGGCATGATGGGTGGGGTCTGGTCTACGGAAGAGTAGTGGAACTGCAAGGTCATGTTTGAATAAATGGCAAAGGTTATATGGAGGAAAGGGTGTACAGGCGAATCGGGAGGAAAGGGAAGTGACAACAAGGATTGGGGTAGTAGGGCAACGCATTACAGGATAGCCGCTCAGCAAAATATCCCGTAACCAACGGGTACGTCAGGAAGGTCAACAAACAAACGAACCAAAATAAAAAGGCCACCATCAAGCAGGGTCTGGCGCATATTGTTGTGGTCAACCCTTACCCACAAGACCCGGTGGCCGCGAAGCAGCAGCATGTTTAGCCGAAGAGGGATTTGATTCGGCGTATTCGGCCCCGGGGTGAGGTTTCTTAATGGACCGCACGACGTGCTCGACGCGCTTCAAGATATCCTTAGAATTTAGCGCCCCAATGTTATCGTCCACAATCCGTTCCTGCTGCAACACGTGGGCAATATCGGCAGGCACGGTCCAGTAGGTATCCTGGTGTTGCAACAGATTGTAGACAGCCTGGATGGCCGCGAACGAGTCGTCCTTAAGCGGATCCTTGGAGTTGGAGTACAGAATGTTAGGTGTGATAACCGTCGACAGGTTTCCGAGGTCCATTCGGCTACCCTCGTCGGCACTGATGTGAGCGAACCGCGCCGCGAACCGGAGGAGGCCAAATAGGACCTCAGCACAGTCACGGTTAGGCGCTGGGAGCAGTACACACGCCAGGTGGAACGCCCGCCGTTGGTCCGTCTCGTCTTGGATACGCTCGCACGCCAGGAACAGCCGGTGTAACCGGAAGGTGAGTAGGGGCTCCGCCAGTTCGCGCAGAAATTTTTTGAGGAGTGCTGCGCACTGCACCGCCGTCTCGACGGATAGATCCACCGAGTGGATGTCGTGGTCGATGGCATCCGACAACTCCTTGAGCCGCCGGATGTTGCCGTTCTTGCGGAAGATACCCTCGACCGCCAGGTTCTTGGGCTTGAGGGCGTCCATGACCAGTTCGAAAAACAGCGGAACGCGAACCACCGTGGACACGGTGGCATGCTGTGACTCGATCCCCTGCCGCTCCACTAGCTCCTCCATCGTACTGCCAAACACCACATCCTTGGCCTTGCCCGCCGGCTTTTTCTTCTGGTTCATGTTGGCCTTCAACCGCGTCCAGATGGACTGCTTGCGGGATCCTACCATGCTGAGTAGCTCGTCGGCCTGCACGTAGTTCTGCACCAGCGGGATGAGTTGAAGCACCGCCACGTGTTTGGCCAAAAAGTGTTCGAGTAGATTGAGCTCGCACAGCAGCGTCTTGGTCGCGCCGGCCCGACCACCGCCACTGGCGTCAGGCTGGGTGATTAGTGTGGGCACAGGACGTGGGACAGGACTATAACTGGCCCCGAGCTGCGGGTCAGACCGGTTGACGACGGCCTCCGGGGTGGGCGGTTGGGTACCCCCTGGGGTGGACCCAGTGGAGTTGGCGGCGCTACCCAGGGGTAGACTGCCTTCGGTCCGCGACCTTGGCTGCATGGTCCGACTGCGGTGGTCCCGGGGCTTCTCCCAACTGAGCGGTGGATCCACGATGGTCGGACGGTAGAACTGAGTCTCACGAAGGGCCTCTTCGGGCAAACGGGCGGCCGAACTGGCCCGCGGGAGCAGCCCCTCTTTGGGCGGGACGGGTGGTCCCGCGGCGTCCTGGTCTACCATGACCAAGGCCACGGCATCGGCCTGCACGTAATGGCGTTCCAGAGTGGGCTTCCGTTTGAGGTCGGATTGAGCGGTGGCCGGGGCAGGTGGGTCTTTGGGCCGCTCGGTGATGCCCATGTCTTCCGGCGGGGCGGCGGCGGCCATCACATCGGCGGTTGAGGGAGGCCGGATCACCGTCGGGGAGGGCGGCATCACATGCTCCACGTCCATATCGATCGTCTTCTGGTCCTCACCGCGCGGGGCCTTGGCAGGGGGCGGGGCGTGCGCGGCGGTGTCGCCCGGATGGACACGGGTCATGCCAGCAGCAGGGGATTCGATCGCCTTGGAAGGAGCCTTAGGGCTGAGTAGGGTTGCCGAAAGCCGACCGTTTTTGCGGTTGAGGAGATTGTAGAGCCTCTTCAGAGCCACGCGCAGCAGAAATGAGTACTGTTCCAATTGGGTCACGAAGGCGAAGGGGCGCACAGTCGGTGGAACGGGTACCTGCGGGGTACAGGTAGAACACAAGACGCGGTGGCCCGCCTCGTCGTAGGCGGCTTTCTGGTATAGGTGCTTGAGCGTACGCCCGCAGCCGTCGCAGTTGAAGCAGGCCTTGTGCCACCGTCGCGACTTGTAAGAAATGCACTCCTCCTCCAAAGTCACCTGACAGAGGGCACATAGGTCGGATGACACGCCAATGTCGCGGTATGAAAGCTGAAAGGCCACGGCGGTGTCCCGGTCGTTGATCTCTGCTAACTTATGCAGGAGACCGTTAAGCGAGATCTTGCTGCCGTACTCGCGTTCGGCCTTGAGTGCGCCCATTAGAGCGGCTCGGATCAGCATCTTGAGGTAGTGCGCCAGGCCCGTGACTAGAGACAGAAGCTCCTCAGTCATCTCGATTCCTTTGCTGCTGGTGATGTCTTCCGAGTTGGACAGTAGGGCGAAGAAGCGAATGATGCGCTTGCACAGGATCTTGGGCTCCTTGGTGTGCTGCAAGCCAGTGGCATCGTCAAACTGGGCAAGTTGGTCCTCCAGGTCGTCGATGGCTGTAAATATGGTGTGAACGTGCATGATGAACTTCTCAGCCACGTGCAGAGCCTCCACGTAGACGCCCTTGGAGACGTGGATTAGCATGTCCGAGATGCAAGCGGCGGAGGACTCTTCGAAGGTGGAAAGGATGGTCCATATGGAATAAATTATGTCTTCGGTGATGTTGGAGAGGCTAGGTGGGGCGCGGTCCACAATCTGGTCCTTATCCAGATTGGTGACTGGAAGAGCGGGATCGAAGGGGCAGCAGAGGAGGTGGTGGTGGGAAACCAGGGATAAGAATCGGTTAGCGGGTGGGGTCGTTCGAAACCTCGTGGTACAGACCTGTCAGGAAGGACCAGATAATCCGAGCCCTCAAAATCTACCATAAGAAACGATTCCGATAGGCAGAAATCAACGTACCAGATCCGATGGACTCATGCCTACTAGTGGGTGTGTACACTTGGGGGGCGATGCGGACATGCCAAAACTTATAAATCATGTAGCATTCTGGATGCCAGGGTTCAGCCACGGTGTCAGTCGTGATTTCAATGTACTGCCGCAGGATACCCAGTTGGCACCCAACGCACTTGATGGAGGCGATCTGGGCGTAGTGCTTGCCACAAAAGACGTTGCCGTCCTCCTCGTAGTACACATCCTCGGGACCGAAGACGGTGGGGCACATTGAGCAGGTGAAGTGGTCGAGGTGGTACTTTTTATCGTCGGCCGATATATAGGAGTGCTGAAGGGGCTGGTCGCACCGGTAGCACAGAAGGTCAAGCTGGCGGTAGTAGTCCTTCTCGCATAGGGCAAAGGTTTCGCCGTTTGGTGACGTGATGGGGAAGAACTTGTTGGCGACGACCTGACCACAAACCTGAAGCAGGGAGGAGGTGGGGTGACATTGGTAAATGGTTAGAACGAGGTCCGTTTGATAGTAGGACAGGGAGGATGCGCCTTGGCCTAGGCCATTCGGCAAAGATGCATTTCTCTATACACTGCGACAAGCGGAAATCTATGGGAGAGGGGGGAGGCCCACGGGACTTACCAGGCACGTAAAGCAGTCCAGGTGGTAGGTCGCGTTCAAGGCTCGCACGTAGTGGCGTGGTAATGTCTTGCTGCACCTTGAACAGGCTTTCTCGGTTGCCTGGGCCGGCTCCTCGGCTGACCGGGTTGCAACTTCGGTACTATGCGTCATGAGGAGTCGTATATAAATGGGAAGGCGCCGCGGGGGTAGGCAGATTAGGATGGAACGGTCGACAGAGGCGCCTGTGGAAGTAGTCGTTCCGGTGATTGGACAAGCGGAGTGTGAAACCGATGTGGGGGGTCGGAAGGGACGCGAAAAAGAGATGGTTAGCGATAAACAGGGTGTGGAGGTTAGCGATGGAAAAACGGAATTAAGTCTCAATGGGCAGCTTTGGTTACAGAAAGTGGTCGTCGGGACGCGTGGGTGGAAGAATGGAATGAGGATTATGCTTGCAATGCGGGAGGAGGGACGAGCAACCGACGTGACGGTAGCTTCCACCAAGATCAGGCCGTGTGCAGCTAGGGCGGTAGGGGCACACCGGGAGGACGCCGTACGCGACATCGTCTCCGCTTCTCGCCCAGGAGCAATGCGGCCCCACCGCCTTCGCTGCAAAATGATACGAGGTCAAGGGGCGCCGGTTCGTTTCAGGCCGCCTGCGTCCAAGGTCGGCATGTGGCGCCACCGGTCGATTATCTAAACCCCAGAGGGGCAACGCCCCTTTCCCCCGACGAGTGACAAGGCGGTTTCAACCAGCATCCAGGCGAGCAGAAACTGCGCTGCATTGGTTATGCTGGCAGGGGTGACAACAACCTACCTGTGAGGGCCGGTCAGGAAGTCTACGGGTCTAGGACTCCAATTCTTTGGGGCGGTTGAGCGATAGAATACGCTATTTAAGGGACGTGGCTGGGCCGCGGAGAAGCAAAGATGAAGCGACGGGATCGCGCTGCGGAAGAGGTCGGTGGGTGGGACACGCAGTACGGGATAAAGACATAAACATCCGGTCGGGTCGGACGGCAACGGCAAGCGCAGGATGTAGGCAGGCCGAGACGCTGGAGATGTAAAGAAATAGTAAACGGACAAGGGTTGGTATTAATAGTCAGAGGACGAGTACATCGAAATGTGGACGGTCCAAGTAGGTTATAGTGGTAGGCAGGGACGAAAAAGGGTGACAATCGAATGGGAGCGCGGTCAGAGAATAGCGAGGTCACGTCGCCGAAGACGAAAAGAGTGGGAAGAGATGGGTGCAGAAGTGTGGGGGAGGGGATTTCCAGGTACGGCGGAGTAGAAAAAAGAGGAGGAGGAGGAGGAGACACGAGATGGACAGTGTAAGAAGGGAATGACCGTGTGGTTGGGCGAGGGCGCGAATAGATAGAATAGGGCGAAGGAGGGGAGGAGTATGTATGCCTAATCAGAGGCTCACAGCTCCGATCGGACGGACGGAAGGATCCCGCCGGAAAATACAACGAGCTGGGAGATTGAAGCGTGAACAAGCTGTGGCCAACAGAAGCCACATCAAGCTGAAGAACGGCAGGGAGCAGCAGCGTAGTTGAGGCGCATAGACATAATAGTGGGTTGGCACATGGAGGGCCAGGAGGAATGTCCGATGGATCCTCTCAAAGGTGGTAGCAAGGGATAGTGTCAAGGGACGGGGCCGAGCAAATTGAGAAGGTAGGTAGGGGGTAGAGGGGCAGTAAAGGTTACGTGACACGGGAGGCGAGGGCGGAGATGGAGGGTCGGCGTCAACGGATTCAGAACCGGTGAGATGGCGACGGCCAAAGACCGGAGCCTGTCCGAAACCGGCCGAGGATTGCCAGCCCCTGCGGTTATGAAGGTACAGACAAATTGGCCATTGACTGGAGAAGAGGCTCAAGCGGTAGCAAGAACCCAACCAGAGGTCCACGGTAGGGTACCGCCGGATATCAGTGGCTGGTTGGTAGCCAACTCCGCCTGGCAGCGGCGGTAGAACCCGCCAGGGCTGACGAAGGCCGCGCTTTTGCTATTTCACTACCGCCAACGACCGTGCGCATCGAATGCCTCGACCCCACCACTTCGGGACCAATTATTCGCTAAGTCGACGGTCTGGGCGTAGGCGTTTCTACAGGGAAAGGTCGGGTCTCAGGCGTGAACGAGGAAGGAAGTATGGAATGCCGCGCCCGGCCCGTCACGGGGCCAGTCCAGGTGGGTAGGGCTGACTGAACAGCGGGGTTGAGGGGTGGAGGGTAGGGTGCGGGCAGGGGATAATTCTCAGGTCTTAACGAGGGACATACACGGGTGACTGTCGCTTCGTCCAACACTGGTGAATGATGACCCGGGGTATCGACAGTGCGCGGTTACCTAGGATATGATCCTGTCCAAACTCAACAAAGGTGGCAGTCAATGTCTGTCTAACGTCGCAGGTTGAAGAGGAAGGGTGCATCTGATACCCTTTGGCCCTGACCTGCTCATATGGTATAGCTACTGGGCTCTTAAGCGCCCTAGGTCCCTGCTTACCACTAGCCGAGTTGGTCGCTGGCTGGCTGACATGCATTAGCGACACAGTTCTAGGCTCCCCAGGCAGGCCTTGTAAAATCCTCGCCAGCATAGCTAAGCCCCGCTGTGAAGCTGCTTGTGCCCAAGAGGGTCTACCTGCAATCGGACAAAAAAAAAACTCCCCCTAGACGGGGAGACTTCGTCTCACAGGTGTGTGTGTGTGTGTGTGTAAAAAAAGCCATGGCAGACAGATTGACTAAAGCATCTAACGACCGGCCGTGGCAATGCGCTCCGTGCTCTTACTACCATATGCTCGTTTGCTGATCTCCCTGGAGCAACGCCACCCTAACCCCAAGGCGAGTCCTGCCCACGCTTTCCTTTGTTAACTCTCGTCCATTGCTATACCATTTACCTTAAACAATCGTCCACCATGACCGAGAAGACACCCAAGCGACGCCCCGGTGGCCTCAAGCGGGCCCATGCCGAACGCCAAGACGAAGTGGATGTGGAAGTTAGCGCACCCCATGCCAAGAGCAGCCGGACGAAGGACGTGGCCGAGGACGAGGACGAAATGGCTGTGCCGTTGCCCGATTCCGGTGAGACAGACGAACTGGCCGACCTCAAGGAACTCTACGACAAGGCCTTCGCCACCCTCAGTAAGTAGACCTCTATCCTCACGTATTCGCCTCTAGTCACGACCCTCGCTCTCACAGCCGCTTACCCCTTTCTTACCTACCCTGCTCTCCTTCACCACCGAATCCACCTCCTCCAGAGACCGACTCTGAGAAGGCCTTCAGTCTCTTCCGCGGTCTGGTCCACGAGAGTGACCGGGTGCTCCGTTTACAAGCTGAGGCTGGCGAGACACCTCCACCGCACCTATATTGGGTGTACGGCATGGCCCTCTTCTGTATGAGCGAGCTGAAGGAAGAAGCCGACTCGTTTGATTTCCTTCGGCTGTCCTCCGAGCGGTTCGCCCGGGGTCAGGAACTGGCCCAGGACTTCCACGACGAGGCCCTGGACGCTCGGCTCAAACTGAGTGATCTGCACGAACGGCTCGCCCTGGGCCACGCCAAAGCACTAATCGGCCAGGCCCGCGTGCTGGCCCACCGGGCAGCCGAGCACCCGGATATCGCTGCCGAGACGTTATCGGACCGTGAAACCTTGGTTAAAGACGCCGTCGAGAACTTCGAACTGGCCGTCCAGTCGGCCCAGGCCGCAGGGTACTCCCAGTCTGTGGCAGAACCGTTGCTCATCCAGGAGATTAGCCTGTTGCAGTCCTACGTGGATGCCTTGGCCGAATGGGACGAAATCGAGCGGTGGAATGGGGTTGCCATCGACAAGCTAACGGCCGCCCTCAAAAACCACGAGGCCAGCCCCAAGTTGTGGTTCCATCTCGGTTATTGTCATTGGTCCTTGGCCAAGTACTTCCTCGACCAGGACGAGGAGGATGGTGAGGAAGACGAAGAAGACGATGACGAAAAAGCCACACGCTACAGCGAACTCATCGGCCAGGCCCAACCCTATCTCCGCAAGAGCCACGAATACCTCGCCAAGTCCCAGGAGCTGTACGGCAAAGATAACCCGGAATCCGTGTTCATGTTGCTTACGCTGGGTGAAGTGCTTATTAACCTCGGTAACTGTGTCGAGGCCACCACTGCTTTGGACGACGACGCCGAAGAGTCAGAACCCAGCGTCTTGGACGGCCTGACACAGGACCAGTACTATGAGCGGGCGGTGGCCGCATTCAACCAGGCCCGGCAACTTGGGGGCGATGACTATATGCTACCGGAACAGTTTGAGCAGTTCCTCCAGGACTGGGAGGAAGAGATGCAGCAGAGCGAGGAGGAAACGGACTAGCCCTACAGTATTCCTGTATGCCGGTTGGGAACTACTTACGGGGTGAATGCTAAGCCCTTTACCGAAAACCCTGAGAGCCTTTACCGTCGTTTTTGTCTCTGCTACACCGGTACGTCTTATTTAGGAACGCTCTCACTTCGTCTTGCTCGGTAGTACGCCACCTAAACTCCGCCGTGCACAAAGCTACATTACTATTACTGGGTCCGGCCTGCCTTATCACGCTTATTAAACCCTCTTCTCCCCCCTCAGGCTGCCTTCCTTGATGCCGCATCTTCCTCCTCCCAATTGACCGGACAGCCTCGTTGACTTCTGCACTCATATGGTCGGTAGATAAGTGACTCAAATGGTACGACCCGCACCTTGTGGGCTGTATGTAGCCGACATTGCCGCTAAGTGCTACCTTCCCTAATCTGTCCATGTCTGCCATGGTAACTATTCACCCATGCAATCGCTAGATTAAAATGCTACCGACTCAGCAGCTCAGGACATTGGTGCCTTAGATAGACTGAGTACCCATACTCCTCACCCCTTTGTTGCCTCGGATACCCGTTGCCCTGATCTTCGGCCGGTGTATCTCAGTCGATTTTCCGTAACACGCAATCCGTCTGGTACGCAGCACGGGGTGATTCTACCCTGCAAGCCTTCACAGCCCGACCATAGTCTCCTTGCCGCCGACATAGGCCAGGCCAATGCAAGTAAAGCCGCTCGGTTTCACCCGCAACTGTTGTACCATTGTATCGTTTTTTTTGTTACCGGGCACTCTTTTGCTAACCACCTCTTACTTTTCCGTAGGGGGATAGTTCAGAACGGGGAGGTAGGCGAGCGGAAGGTCTGAGGTCAAGCGTATTGAGCCACCATCCCCAGCTTCCATCCTTCACCGCCAGGGTCAAGGACTTGACAGAGTAGACCCTGAAGAATTGGTACTCGGATTGTGAGACCGACATCTTTTATCTCCTACTCCCCACTCGCCAAAATTCACACCAGCCACCCATCACAAGAGTATCCCTAGGCGCCCAGACGAACTGGTGACCTGTCGCGCCCGGCCTGCTCACTGCAGGCTACTGAATTTTGACCTATCCCACCACTTTTGTCCCCTTGGTGTCCTGAATAATTATTTCCGCCAGCCCAGGTTTTCACCTTCGGGCACCACCCTTTCTACTCTCACCGTACTTACTACGCTGCTGGCGTTTATTTCGGCCAGTTGTCTACCGGGTCGACTCCGCTAGCTAGATAATGGTTGCAAATTTTCGTTCAGATACCTTCTCATCTACTCCCAGCCCTACGTCCTCCTTCACCGCCATTCCACGTCGCCGTCCAACCCCCCCTCTCCTCTCTCTCCTTTCCGGGCCGACGAGATTCGCCGCCAGCCCCAACCTGTAGAATCCATTCAGTATGGAAAGCCCGTCGACCTCTCCCGTAGACAACGGCTCGTCCACGGCAGGTACCTCTATGGGCAGTCCGCCTCCGCTGGGCGCCGCCTCCTTCTCTTCCGACTTTAGCCTCAACCTGCCAGCCACCGAAACCCGGCCCAGTCTGCTCCCTAGCGAGTCGTACCTCACCCTCAACCCTTTCGCCCGGGACGATAACGACACCCTCCTGGACAGCTCCGTTCTACTGGCCACACAGCCCACAACTGATATGACTTTCACCTCCGCTCGGCGGCTGGACCCGCCAGCCGTGGCGGAGCTGGGTTTGAATTTGGGTCTGGATTTGGGACTCGGCCTCACCTCAGGCCGGTCACCCTCCGTTGGCCAGACAGCCGCCCCACTGGCCAACTCCGATTGGATGGACCCCTGGAGCCCGACCACCAAGCCTGCCGACCCAGCCGCCGAATTGTGGGCCAGTTTGGACCTTGGTAAGTTCCGTAACCTGGCTACTCCGCCCCTGTGGGAAAATGGCGAAAAGTCGAACGGCCGACTTCCTTGCTCGGAGGAAATATCCCAACGTATACTGGACGCTCTAGTTGGCCAACGAGATACTTGACAGTCAGCACCACCTTCCACAAGCTAATTGGATTACTCCTTCCTGAGCTATATACGCATGTCACTGACCACACTCAAAACACTCCGCTTCCAACTCTAACCGTCTGGTCATTACCACACCACCCACTTCTTGGCCGGTTCGTTTCAAACGAGGTAGGCACGCCGCTGGTTTACGGCGCCGCCTTCAATGCCGCCCTACCTCAGGGCGGTCAGGTGCAACTGGCCCACGTACGACAGGTCCTCCATCTCAGCGCCCTCCCGGCGGCTCGAATTGAACAGCTCGTACAGAGCGTCCTTGCGCTCCGCCACCAGAGTAAGGCGCCCTCAAATATTGTAACGCCGCCGGACGAGGCTCTGAGCCGAGCAGAATTTAACCTCGTACTCGCCCTCCTGGCCCTGGCCCAGAAAAACATGCCCGCCACCACGGATAACCTGGTAGCTCACCGACAGAACCTCCCTGAGCCCAGCCTACCCGGGGTGGACGAGTTCACGGTGCGGCCTGCCTCTCCGCCCAAACCCAGGCCATCACTGGCCAAGTCGCGGATCCGGTTATCCCGGCTCGGCAGCTGGTATCGTTTCCGATCCCACCACGACGAGGCCGCCCCGACGTCAATCGAAGCGGCCGCGGCCCCGGCATTTTCTTCCCTAGCGATGGACACTGCTGGGCTACCGGACGGCCCCCGCACCCCAACCCACCGCTCCCCTCCTGCTTCAGGCGATTCGGCATCCCTCCGTAGCTTCCGCATGGGTGGGCTGGACGAGGAGGACCCCTGGAAGACCTCCCCATTCGCCACCGTGGGCTCCAGACGCCGGCCCTTAGAATTAACCCAGCGGTCCAGTGCCTCCTTTCTGGCGATCCGTAAGGTCAGCTCGTCATCGCAGCTCTCCGCCGTGCGACCCAGCCAGCCTATATTCACTCCTCCCCCGGGACCCAACTGGGGCGACCGGCTCGCCAGTTCCCCCGGCCCTACCCACTTAGCCTTTCCACGGATCGTCCCATCCTCCCCGTCTTCCGCTACCGATAGTGACGAAGTAGAGGCCAGTCGGCCCGCCTACGCCGACACTTTTACCAAGCTGGAGCTCAACCCGGTCCTGGTCCACACCGACGACCGCAAGGGCGGGGCTGTGTTCAAGTACGTCAATTACGCACTCACGTGGGAGGCCCGCGGGACTCGTGTCCTGCGGCGCTACAGCGACTTTTGGTGGCTCCTTGAGGTACTCAACAAACGGTATCCGTTCCGCATGCTCCCCAGTATGCCCCCAAAAGGTCTGGGCAGTAGCGACGATAAATTTATGGAGAAGCGCCGCTTGGGTCTCCTGCGGTTTATTGGGTTCTTGGTCCGGCACCCGGTCCTGAGCGGGGACCCCCTGGTCCAGGACTTCCTCACTTTCCCAGATCCCATGAGCACTTACCGCCGCCGGACCACTGTTACGACACACCCAGAACACCAGGTGCCGGCCTATGAGACTATCCCGGGGCCTGACCGATCCTTACCCGACAACATCGATGCGCTGCTCCAGCGCGCTCTGCCCCTCGTGGAAGACGAAATCCACCGACTCACTAACCAGGTCCTCATATTGGACGTCGTGGTTGCTCAGCAGCGCCTGCTGGCCCGCGAAGTACAGCGCTACGGCTCTTTTTTCAGCGCCGTGCCTACCGGGGCTGTTGGTCCTGGTACCGATGGTGCGGGCCCCATCGTTGAGGCTGCAACCCTGCCTAATCCTACGGAGGGATGCACGACCTGCGCCCTTCCCCTGTGCCCGCCCTGTTCTACCATGTCCCAGAAGGCCGGGTTCATGCAAGCCCAGTTTGAGACCGCGGCGCTGGATTTACAAACCCATGCACAAACCAACACCTTGGCCTTCCAGGACCTTCTCAAGCGGTATTTGGATCTATCCATCGCCTTCAAGGAAGTGCTGGTCCGTTGGGAAGGCCTGACCAAGTCGCAACCCACCGACCGGATCATCCAGCGCCTCGAGACTAACCGTGGTAAGCTCAGCGAGCTGCGTAAGGAGGCGGAGGATACCATCCACAATACTCCCCTACCAGCACATGGTGACGATCTGCAGTTGCGTGCCAAGGTCCGTAAGGACGAGGAGGTCCTTAGCCAGCTCCGCGCCCAAACCCGCCGGATCGCCGAGAGTGTATGGTTTGAGTACCGGTTATACCATACGAGCCGCCGATTCACGACGTGGCTGTACTCCAAGTTCGCTCGGGATCAAATCAGCCACCATTCATTAGCCCTTAATTCCTGGAGACAATGTCTTCTGAGCTTCACATACGCACCAGATTCGCCGTGAGGTCGAGTCATCGACCCTGACCTACCGCTATCCTATACAGGTTTGTAGTACTCGTACTACGACTTTTTCTGGTTTTCACTTCCTCGTATTAGGAAGGTGATTGTACCAGTACAAATCTGGCTGCATGCATTGCTTGCCCGCTCACACAATAACCGGTATTCGAGCCCACGCCACCTTCAACTCATTATCTCTCCGGGATTATTTGATCGCATCCTCAAGATTTTGCATTAATATATCACCATACGTCTTTATTTAAGCATATTGACGCATATCATACTAATAATGAGTACCAACATACACTAATTTGTCATCAGTTTATAGGATTTACTGTATATGGATTGTATCAAAACTTCTAAAATGCGGGATGTTACTCGCCAACATTGTTTCTGTTGAGAGAGGAGTATAAGTAACAGGGAATTAGAAGGCCACATAGCCGATGTGTTAACTGTAGAGTAGGGCGGACATGTCCACGGTAGGCTGTATACATGGAAGAACCCAAGGTCCCGCAAAATACAAAGTGGTTCCGGGTTTCTATTTAGAAATCGGCACGAGATACCATTCGAAAGGAACTGCTTTCTGTCCCTCACAACGTAAAAATAAATGGAAATTAAAACAATAGAGAGGGGGGGGAAACAACCAGCAATCTCCGACTTAGTCGTTGTCTCGCAATTGGGCCCAGGCTTCCGGTGGCCAGCAATAGCCGTGGTTTAATCTACTGGCCGTCTTCCTCTCTATTTTACCGTGTTACGTCCTTGTCGGTATCCAAATGCCGACACTCCGCAGAACCCTGCAAGCCACCACAACGCCATATAGGAACAGTCCCCGCCGCACCGACACCTACGATTGGCCAGGACATCACACCCGGAAGCCTTCATGATTAACTATTAAGACCCCAGCAAAGACCCAATCTCCCACACACTTCTCGGGTATATAAGCCCACAACTTAACTACTACTACTTATTATTTTACACCTCTTTATCTTGCTTACGTTTGCAATAAACTGCCCCTCGGGGTCTCACCTACCACAGTCCTTCCTGTTTGTTGTAGATGACCCCATAGTAATCATTCGTGAGCGTTGAAAACAAGGTCCCATTTAGCCCACTGTAGCAAAGGGAAAGAAGGTAATTGCAAATACACCTGGCAAAAATGTGGATTCTTTTTTGTTGCACAAGTACAATATGGCGAACGTGATCTAGCCGATCCATTTGGTCGAATAATCGCAGTATCCTCCTGTGGACTTAATCAGCCCCAGGACCTAATGGTGAGAATCCACTTTGCTCCCCCCTCCCCCGACATGAGGGGATTACTTTCATGGACCAGCCGTCCGCGGTACATTTAGGTAGGGCGTAGCAAGGGGGCATCGGGGGGGGGAGGATTGTTACCTTTCGTGATCCCAATTCGAAGGAAGTGGCGAAGGATGGGATGGTAGAAAAGTGCTGCCAAAAGCCGGAGAATATAAAACCAGTTTAACCGCTGCCAATCACCCGAGTGTCGGGCATACCTCAGGAGGACCAGCATTGTGGTGCAGGGTTACGGATAAATGAGGCGGAGAAAGAAATTAGATGATATTCGATCCACCCAATTGCATTGATATGTACGTTTAATTGGACCTAGCGTCTACTGGGCGTGAATCCATACCACTCCCACGATCTCTCCGATGGTCTTCCCTCACTAGATTTCCCGCAGGTCGTATCAAACATACTTACCGCACATCACATGCCTCCGGTGTCACTCAGGCTATCCAGTCGGGGATTAAATCCCAGATAACCCTGGTTTCGCCGATGTTGCCAATCGCACGATCTGTAAACGCGCCGTCAAGAGTTACACGTAAGGCTTTGATGGAGGCAAGGACTCTATCCAGTCCGGTATACTACATACAACGCCGTATAAAAGAGTCGCCAGGTTCACCTCTCAAGGCTGAAATTCTTCAAGCGATATAGTTTTAGCATCTCTTAAATATCCTCATTTAAAGTTTGCCATTAAGTGGGGGCATACCATTATTACACTTTATATATTTTTACCATGCTCTACCGCCCACTTTTAGGCTATTTGGTGGCCGGCGTGCTCCTCCTCCTCCTTCTCGAGGCTGGTACTCACGCCTATCTACACAGGGCCGTGGTCGATTTTGAAACGTCTCGCGGAAACCAAGGCCCAGCTCAATCTTTCGGACCCAGCAGTCGCCACCACCATAAGCGCCGCTGATATGAGCACCCAAAAGACGAATTTCTACACTGTAATCAACCGCAAGGCCTACTGGCCCGCCATCGACCGGAACGACTACGTCAGCTACGCCGTCTACTACTCCCCTGACTGTACTTTACCGGCCTCCCGGGCGGTGACTCAATGTAACCGGTCCCGTGCCGATGGAACTCGCTACTGCGGCCTTAATACTTAATCTAACAATCCGGCCCAGGTCCAAACCATCTGTCTCAATATTCCTCGACTTGCCTTTATCGTATACCTCCTCGACGACCCCATCTACACAGCCCGGGACTTCTTCCTCCTTAACAAGTTCTTTGTGGACCCGACCACTCGCATGAACTCGCACCTAAATTTCGGACGGATCATTCCGGAGCCCCGGGTCACCTCCGGTGGGTCTGAAGGCCTAGTAGAGCTCAACTGTTTTGCGTCGTTCGTACAATACCCTCCGCTGTTCCCTACCCTTGCAGTCGACCAGCGTACCCCGTACCAGGGGATGGTAACGTGGTTCAGGGATTTCCGTACCTGGTTCTATACCAGTCCCATTGGTCAGGGTGAAATCGGGACCCCCAACAACCATGGCTCGAACGCCACCTTGCAACTTACCGCCTACAGTTTATTGCTGGATGACGCGGTCGGCGCTAAATCTGTCCTCATCAGATTTATGGCCGGCGCCTACCAGCACCAAATCAATGCCACGGGGGCTCAGCCGTTGGAGCTCGAGCGTACCAACTCGTTTACTTACTCAGCCGAGAATCTCGGCATACTTTACACGATGGCCACCTTGGGTGGTCAGGTCACCGGCGTCAACATGTAGACTACGCGTATGGCGGCAGCCACCACCCTCCAGTATGCCGTCAACTTCTTCGTACCGTATGTAATGGGCACCAAGACCTGGGCGGGAACGCCGGAAAGACGGTCAACTACCAAATGTTGACCCATTTGTTCCAGATCGCCGCTGCCAAGTACGGCGACAAGGACCGGACGTACTACAAGGTAATACACAAGATCGGTAAGTTGGCCATTGACACCGGGAATTGGCAGTATCTGTGTACAGACTATAGTTACGGGTTTACTAGCGACCAAGTCCCTGCGTAGCGTGGCCGGGTTCATCCGTTGGATACCATGTGGGTGCTGCCGTTGCTGCCTCCTCCTCCTCTATGACCCGCGTTGGCAGTCACTTTGACCTACCAAGTTAGTAATACTGAATCGGATAAGTCCCACCTTTGTCAGCTTTTGCTATTGCGATCGTATTGAGCTTAATATACAACTCTTGCTTGTAAGCATACTTCGGCCATAGCTATTTCTATGTTTCATTATTGTCGATTGGTGGGCCCAATCTGATTAAATGACTAAATTCCCATAGGCTATACAAATTAGGCCTATAGCTCTATATCTTCCGAAGGGTGTTAAAAAAAGTGGATAGTAATCTAGCATATTGTTCCCTACCGCAAAGGTATCGGCTGCCCACAGGCTTCAGCCTGTACAGACTTTTCGAGATAGGTTTATTACATACGTTACTATGGGTTATTGCTCAAGTTGCTACTAAACCTGTCTAACCCAAAGGGCCTCCGCTGCGTACGCTGGGTTTAATTCCATAACCCCCAACTGACATGGCCGGTTTTCTCGCCGTTATGGCGGTTTACTTTCGTTAAACGGCAGCACCGTAACTCGTTTGCTTTGAGCTGTTCTAAACATGAGCGCTTTATCGTTCTGCCCCTTATACCCTCATTGCCAGCCAGGATCACCAGCAAGTACACTTCGCGGTCAATTGCCGGGAAGCCTACGTCCAGGTCATCGATTACATGCTGGATGCCACCATCGTCGGGGACCGGGCCCGGGTCTATCTCTCGACACCTCCCTCCATTTTCACTCACTGGCACCCGTTTCCAGACACGGGTTTCCTGAAAGACAGCACCTCCTAACCTTCGCCTCCTTCCGCGTCACAGGCAACGTACGCGACATTACCCACAAAAGAGGTTTTCTAGACCATTGCTTTCCGCAATGGTATTCCATAGTCCCCACCATCTATGGGGGTTGGTGATTACACCAGAATACCGCGGTACTCGGCATGCGGATAACGAGCGATAAGGTCGGGCCACTGCACCACAAACCGGTCGGCCAAGGGGTATAACAATCGCCCTGTGAACGAGAGGCTCTTGACACGGGCAAACGATTCAACGTAGATGATACGTGGGGCCCGGCAGCCGAAGAACTGTTCAGGTCATGTTGACCAGGCCAATCAGCCAAGCGCAAACGGGGAATGTGAAGTCGAAGTGAACCAAGTGGAATTAGGCTTAAGATGTAGGAAATGTCTCTGATATATATACATGTTAAACTCCCGATCCCCCCTCGCTACACTCGGTTATAGACGCTCGCCATCATTCATCAGTCATCGAAGACGGTGAGGGGGGAGGGGTGCGCTTACTTTAGTCAAAATGCAGGCCATGACGAAGGGCACGCACGTCCCAGGCCCGTTGCACAGCAGGATATCGGGTGGATTACGCCATACCAACGGCAAGCACCGTCTGAACGTGCGCAACACGGTGACCGGCGTCGTCACCCATGACTGCCCGACGGCGCGGCTCCGCGGGACGGTTTCAATCCGGTAGGCCGAGACTGGCAACGTCTGGGGTGGTGCCTGCCGTTTGGTATTTTCGAGCTGGTCCTCAAAGGCGCGCGCTTTAGCGACACTGGTGGTATCCGTATCGGTTATGTAGTAAACGCGCTGCGGAAAGGTCCGGTCGTAGTCTAGCCAACGGATGAGCCGAAACATCTCCGTGGTGTGCCCGCCTTAATTATGTGAGGATAAAGGGTGGTAAACGGAGTGAGTGATGGAGTCGTTGAATAAGGCATGGTTTGGTGATAAGGGGTAGTTAAATGTAGATTATGGTATATATATATATATATATATATATAAAACAGCAACCCGGTCCTGAGCTGGAGTTCAGGGCCGTGAACATAGAGTTGTGATGGAGACGCTGACATTGAAATTTTAAAATTAACCAGCCAACGAAGAGGAGGAGGGCCGAGAGCAGACAACAACATCACTTACCTGACCCGAGGAGGATACCCAAGGTGGCTGCCGGACCCTTCTGCCGTCTGGGGGCCGACGGCGTAGTATCTGGCAACCCGTCTTTTGTATTAGCGTGTGGCTCCGTTGCCTGGGCTGGTGGATGGGTAGACGACGATTGTTGGCTCCTCCGAGGTAGGATAGTCCGGAGCCGCCACACGACCATGAGGAGCGAGACGGTAGCCCAGGTCAGTACCACACCGATGGGCGTCGACATTTTCCCAGGGCCGGTTATGTCTCCG
Source organism: Tieghemiomyces parasiticus (assembly GCA_027575765.1). Lineage (NCBI taxonomy): Eukaryota > Fungi > Kickxellomycota > Dimargaritomycetes > Dimargaritales > Dimargaritaceae > Tieghemiomyces > Tieghemiomyces parasiticus. Next base: position 19,149 of record JANBPT010000730.1, read on the forward strand.
GAGATTTGGGTAAGGGAAGAGAGGGGGAAGGGATAGCGGGAGGGCCGATGTGCTCGTCAGAGGAAAAAAGGATGTGCAACCCTGTTTATCGCCATGGGGATGACCAGTTTACCGCATCCAACATGGGGGTGCTTCGGTCGTAGCGGATACATTTGTCTGATGGACCCCGCTCTTGAACCTAGCCCCCTTCCGCCTATTTCTCAAGTCGGCCAGCTTGACAAGGCGCCATGGCAATGGGCCGGAATTTTAGCCTTCGGCTGACAGGTGGCCGGGTCGACCATAAGGTGGTGAAGGATAACGTTACCTGCCACATCGCTAAACCCGCCCACCATAAGATGGACAGTTAGAAGCCTCGAGAGTAGTTGGCAGTTCTAAACGCAGTTAGGTTGCAGGGGCCCAGCCTTGTTAAACACGTTTCCCCGCCTCGTGATCTCTTAGTATAGGGTTTTCCCCACTATCTAACTGATCGCTGTCCCCTATCTCTACACCCTGATCTCTAGCCCGGCTACCTACTGCGACATTGGCGTGACTTCACTCCAGAATCGATTATGTGGTGCTCATGCGTATGGACCCCATTCTTTCCCACGTCCATTAAGGCAATATTACCCTGGTAATTCCACAATCTGCGTCACGCTAGACCCACTTTAGACGGCTACGGGACTAGTAGTCCACATGACGGTCGATAGGCCTTGTCGGTGGGACGAGACAAAGTCGTTGTAAACTCCACTGCATCGAAAAGTGAATAAATGAAGGACCGGAAGGTGTTCTGCAGGCAACCCGCCGGTTACATTACCCGTTTGGAGGTCGCATCAATGCTATCGTTTAGAGGCTATCTGGCCAATCCAACAGGGCCTCCGGCAGGGTAGCCGGCCGCTACAGTACTAGTGGGGTATCTTCATCTATGCAAAGACTCTGCTGTGTGCAGCGCGAGACCAATCACAGTGGTCAATACGCATGCATCAGCTGCACCCCGTGGACGTGGGGGAGGAGGAGATGGGGTGGTGAACCGGCACGGCGGGAAAATGGGGCTAAAGGTAGGAGGAGGCAGGTTAGTTAGCAAGGTTAATTATGTGGGATGGAGTTTGGTCGCGTATTTCCAATGCCATCGACGGGATTAGGTCGGATTTGGTGGTTTCTGTGCCGTGCAAGGGGATGGGCCGAGGCTGGCCTGGTCCAGCCGCAGATGACGGCTCGGATTTCGTTGGCACTGCAAAGGTACCTGGGCGGTGGGATGGGCTATTTCGCCAAAGTCGCAAGGTACTGAGTCATGGCGGTCACGGGGGCCTGCAACTGGTCTCAGAGTGGCCCCACTCGATCCAGCGGAAGACCGCAGAGTGCATCACACGCCACCCCCAGGGGAATTCGTCGCAGGGCTTTTCGGTCCCCCGACGGCCTGGATTAGGATGGGAATCGTACGAGTCGTCATATCGTTTTCACCACCTATACGCCAAGCCCCACTCAGTCCACAGAGGGACTATTTCAGATAGGGCGACGTACGGTATCACTGGTTCACAAGTAGAGCCAGCTGATTAAATGGACGCCTGGAGGGTCCCGCATGCATACTGCGCCTAGAAAGGAGGAGGAGGGCAAAGTTGCAGTGGCTTTTAATTAAGACGCAAACAGGCAAATTAACTGGGAGGAATGATGCATCAAAAGTCCATCGACAGCCACGCAGGCGGGGCCGTAAGGGCCGAGCACAACCGGATGGAGGGGACGGTGGGCTGACACCACCCACGTGATGATGCACGGTAGCGGCAGCAATCGCTGGACGAGTTTTAGGAGGCTCGTGGGACCACGAGTGAACGGTCAGCAGGGTTAAGGGGGGATGAGTGACTGTGGGCAAAGAGGAGAATGTGATTAAAGCAGAAGGTTACGGGAAAATATATACGGAGGAGGTGGAGTGCCCCCATGGAGGGGGGGAGGGAGCAGCTGTCCGGGCTGATATGTAATAGAGGTGGTATGGATAACAATATACAGAAACGGCGGATGGGAAGGGCCAAAGTAGATGGAAAAGGCGAAAGGGGTGTAGAATAAAATACAAGGAAAAACGTCCGCGCCAGCCATGATCGGGGCGAAATGAGTTGGAAAGAGAGGCGGACGGGCTTTTGGACACAGATGCCTGAAGGAGGCGGGGACAACGGGGAGAGAGGGGGGAAAGGAATCAAAAGATGCTAAAGCTGGTCACCACCGCGCCACACCAGACGGCAATGTCGCGCAGATTAACTATGATATCCTCGGCGTACTCGGTGAGGCCGTAGTCGTCCGACCGGGGTTCGAATCTGGGCGACAGTGAGGTGGCACGCTCGAGGCGGGCAGCAAACGACCCGGACCCGTCCCATAGACTGTCGCATACGATCTGGGGCATGTAGCTGCCTAGCCACTGGGCTGCCGAGGGCCAGGGAGCAGCGACAATCTGGCGCGGAACCTGGCTCGAGCGAGCTGCCGGTGGGGGTTGGTGGGGCACGCTTGCGCCGTCAGCCGCAGCCCACGGATAGTGGAGCCAGGCCCGGGACGGGGACGGACTAGGTTCAGGCTCGGCCTTAAGAGCGGTGGGCTGCAGACGCACAATGGTAGACCGGTGGGAGGTGCGGTGGCGCTTGCGGTGGCGGGAGACGGCCCCAAGTGGGGGTGCGGGGAGGGGGGGATCGAATGTGACGGGGGTAATTGAGGCGGGTGACACGGACTTCGAGACGCGGGGTTCGGTTCTGGGCTCGGCCTCGCTCTCGCCATCACCCTCCGCATCTTCGTCCTCGTCGTCTTCTTCGCCGACAGTCCTAATCCGACACTGCTCGACGGTGGCCTTAAACCGTAGCCGGGGCCGCGGGGTAGCACCCTCGGAGGTCAGCGAGCTGCCGCTGTTACTCCGACAGAGGGTCTCCGCCGAGTCGCTCAGAAAGTCGGCGTAGGCCGGCACGTCGGCCAAGTCGAGCAGGCTATGATACGAGGCCGCCCCGAGGCGGGGGGAGGTACCGCCCACCGTGCGGAACCGACCGGCACCGGAAACGAAGGGTCGACGCTTGAGGGCCGGTTTGAGGCCAGACGGGGAGGTTGGGGCGTAGACGGTCGGCGAGGTCACGGTAGTGGAGGCCGAGGAGTGCTGGTCGTGGCCGTGGGTGTAAAGCGGACCGTACAGCCAGGTCACATCGTTGTCTTTGAGCCAGTTGAGTGACTCGGGTCGCACAGTGGGCAAGCTGTGACGCCGCTTGGCCCAGACACGCCACGAGGCGTTTTCTAACCGGTAGCCGTTGAGCAGAGACCGTTTCTGACGGGTAACGAACCGCCACGACTCGGCCAGGTCCTCCAGGTCCCACGAATGGGTAAGGTAGTCAACGCAGTAGCCGGTCGGGGACAGGGGCAGGCGGTCCTCGCCGGCCAGGAGAAGGGGCACTACAGTGGCCGGGGACATGGTGGCCGACATGGTCTCATGTGGAGACGGTACAGGTTGGTGGGCAAGGCGGGGCAGAGTAAGGGCGAGCTGCGGTCAGAACCGTGGGAACGGGTGGTATAAATACGAAGGCGTAATGGCGGGGCAGGGAGCGGCCAGGGGTGCTAGGCCTGATAACGGTCTAACGCGGCCGACGGGGTGTGGGTGGAAGGCGGGATCCCGGAGCCGAAGGCAAAGTGGAAAAGGGTGCGGGTATTGTAAACCGGACGGTCGGTAAGCCAATGCTATTCTAGGGCTGCGTGGTTGGTTATAGGCTTAGAAGTGAGAAAAGTGTGAGGGTGAATGGAGGGGAATGAGGGGGTTCGGAAGAAACGCCGTGTTTTAGCTTGGAAGTGAGGAAACACAAGGGTAGGAGATGGGACGTGTGTTACGAAAGGGGGGAGGAGGAGGAGGAGGAGGTATGACGAACAAAACAGGTGCGGAGGATAGCGTAGCCCCAAGGGTGAGCGATGGATATATACGACTACCGGGCTGAGAATGGAAGGGGGGAAGAGAGAGAGAGAGGGAGGGGGCATGGACGGTATCGAACGCCGCAAACTGTAAAGACACTGGAGAGCCCGTAAGCAGCGACAGTACAGCACTTGACAGGCCAGTTAGACGGTGTGGTAGAGGCCAAACTTGTGACTCTGGGAGGGGGTAATAGTCGGCGGTGGTTGGCCGGCGCTGATGAAAGACCCAAAGTTTTAAGATGGTTCGAAAGGGAAGGCGACGGTGGTCCACTATTCGGGCGGGGTGGGAAACGAGAGCGGAGGGGAGGAGAGGTACAAGCGGAGCCTGGTTTGAGCCTATGTAGGCGGTGGCGATATAGATAGCGATTAAGGGAGGGGAGGGAGCGGTGGCTTTAGATTAAAGGGGGGCCAGGGAGCAGCCGGGACTGTCGGGAAAATCTGTGGGGGGACAATGTCCAAACGATAGACGAGATCTAGTTACGGGGAGGGTGGAGGGGATTAGGGAGGGAGGGAGGGGGTGGTAAAATTAAATAAGCCGGTGGTGTACCGCGTCGGGAGGGCGGGAGCGCCGCTAGCTTATATATACTCGATGGTTAGAGGGCTAGACCAGGAGGACGCCGGATCTGGGTGTGGGACTACTCCACACGCCCAAAAGGGAAATGGGAGACCTACGGGGACTGTAAAAGGGCCGACTGACGAGGGCGAGGTAAGTGAGTGTGTGTGGGGGTAGGTGGGCAACGTGGGAGGGCTGTGAAGCCGATGGGCTGGTGCACCCCAGAGTCCCGTTTGGAGGAAAAGGGTGGGAAAGTACTCTGGCAGAGGGGGGACGGCGACAGGAGAAGACCAGCAGGAAGACAGCCAACACATTCAATAAGGGCTCGCTACATAGGCTGCATGGAATCACACAAGTGATAAATGTACGGCGGGAGGGAAGGTATATGTGCTTTCAAGGGGCCGCGCAGGTCCGACTTTATATAGTTAGATAGCGTGAAGAGGGGTGCGATAGTGGGAAGGGGAGGGCTGCGAGGCAAGCAAAGGAGCGCCAGATAAATGCAGCCTCCGTAAGTGTGTATGTGTTTATCTATATATGTGCTTAGCAACGGATACCTATAGCTTGGATATCGCTGGCCTACCCTCGGGCTGATCGCGAACACCGATAAGAAGGGCGGAGGCGACGCGGACCGCCCGAATGAACCTCTCTCTCGTGGCGCGGGGACCCATTAGTTTTCCGTGTTCCTCCGTCCCTCTCGTTCTCTTTACTGGCATGCCTATCGGTCGCTGCTCCTATCGCCCGGGCCCTTACCGCGGCACACCCACGCGGCCTTATCGCACGCATGCATCTACCCGGTGATGGATGGGAGGGAGGAAGGTATGGCGACATGCGAGGGTGGGCGTGGTGAGTCTAAAGCACGCCGCTTCAAGGTAGTTGCTCTGACGTGATCCGTAATTAGCCTTTCGGGGCCCTACAACTCCCCCTTCGTCCATTAAAACAGACCGGCCAGGACGGTTACCTGGTCAGAGGCTGAGCATACGGTCGAAGCGCTGGGGGGAGAATGAAAAGGGCAAGGCGGTGGCTAGTAG
>JANBPT010000731.1:0-24618 GCA_027575765.1 Tieghemiomyces parasiticus
GGGGGTCTAGCTCAAATGGGAGAGCGCTCGTTTAGCATACGAGAGGCACGGGGATCGATACCCTGGTCCTCCATTGATTTTTAGTTTTAGATCACATTGGCTTTACATGAACTAATCACACCTTATCATCCTGGTATCATTTTACCTTAGTATGAAGATGTAAATGTTGTATTTTCTGGAAATTATCTTTAATTAAGTCTTCTGGGCCTTCCCTGTCACTCTCTTTTTGTTGGGGTTTATTATGTCTGGCACACTGCTCTATCAACCTAAGCATACTAGACACTCCAACTCCTCAGCAACTCTACCACAATGGAGCCCCAAGCCACATTTACTGAAACCTCTTTTGGTTATTGTAAACTTAACTTTACTCTCATAATACTAGACAGAGGTGATCTACATTATGGATTCACTACCCTTGCCCAGGCACCTCTAATGACTATTAGAGGTCCTCCCAGTAGACCAGCAGCCTGATAACCAGGATTCATTCCCCACTTCTAAGAATGAATCATCTCCCTGCCCTTGTGTTATACTGTGCCATTGCTCAATACACCCCTCTTGGCACTCCACTTATCACAGGGCTGCTATGATAACTCAAAACTACTTATCTAATATATATTGAAGTCAGGCATGCTGTGGTGATTGGGAACCACCACATTAGATCATCCCAGGGTAAAGTCCAAGTCTACTATTTCAGAACCATAAATTCTGTGATAATATAATAGCCTTTTGGTTATGGTATTAGACTTGGGCCTAATATCAACACACATGGTAATGTCAGTTGTTTGAGCCAAGGTTGGAAGACATGTATAGTGACTGTCCATCAACAACCTCAATAGATACTAGAGTATCATACAGCCCTTTTATTTTATATCATATTATCACCCTATGTACACCACACCTGCCAGCAGAACCAGACAACCAGTGACCAGACCCTGCCAATGACCATGCCACCCACTTGTCCCCTAAATTGAGTAGGGCTGGACATCTTGGGCCCATACCCCATGGCTGACTCTGGCAACCACTTTACCATCACAGCCATTGACTCCTTCTTGTGCTGGCCCTTTGCCCAAGCCACCCCAACTATCACCACTGAGACAATAAACTTTATTCTCAAGGAAGTAGTGGCCCTACACAAATGCCCATGCACCATTGCCTTACACTGTGGCACACAATTTGTGGCCAATCTGTTCCATTGAGTAATACATTTACTAGAGACAAACCATCAGATGTCCACACCATACCACCCACAGGCCAATGGTGCCATCAAACAGCCAAACATAATGCTCAGATGTGTTATAAGTAAACATGCCACAGAGGACCCAGACAACTGGGACAAATACCTGCACTTACACCAGTTTGCAATCTGCATTAAACACTCATGCTCCCTCAGAGTGGCCCCATTCTTCATTATGTACAGCCAAAATACACTACTCCCAGTAGCCTTTGCACTCCTTCCCCAACTGAAAATAGCTGCACTGACCACTGCAGACTGTGTAAATGACCTTCAAGAGCAGCTATCTGCAACCCATGAACTGGTATACCACTAAGATAATGCTGAACTTTTGGACATTTGGTGGTACCTACCCAGAGACCAAGCAATTTTTTCAACCACAAAAAATGGTAAGCTGGGCACCTGTTTTTCTAGACTGGTACAGGTGCAACAAGCCCTCTCTGGTGACACCTACTATATCAAACCATCCATTTTCAACACTCATCAAATCTCAAAAGTAGTACACTTCTCTAAGGTGTTACCTTATGTTGACTGCCTCATGGAATAGGCTAAATTAAAAATCAAGGCATGTCTGCATCTGAAAGCCATGGCAACCCTATACAGATATGACCACAACCTCCTAGAAACGGCAATTGACCAAACCAAATGGCTCACAAAACCATCTGTGACTCACCACCAGGATCCAATCTCACATACATCTCCCAACTATATAAGCTGTGACGCCCACAAACGGGGCTGCATAACTAGTGCATGTATAGGCAAACTCTCCAAGCCACTGACTGCTGAATTTGGCCTACAACCTTCAGCAGGCAACTAATCAACCCCAATTCATCTGGCCTCATACTTCATATATATGCAGGACTCTGCCCTCTTCCTTGACCCTCCTCCGCCTGTTAACCTACATCTTGTATCATTTAGCATTTGTAGCACCCATGTTACCACCTTCCCTTATACCTATCATTTTCCCCACGCCTTTGCTCTATTAACCTAGCTTCTACCACTTGTACCCGCCTTAGTATTGCATTATCCTCATTTATCAGTTATTGCTTATATTGTTGCACCCTTAGTAAAGCCCATTACAATCTGCATGCCCGCTAGTCCCCTTTAGCATCATCACATAAGCCAAACAAACTCTACTCATGTGTTTCTAGCTTATCTTTATTTAACCTTGCGATTCTTCCTATAAACCACCCCCTGGGGTCCTGGATTACCACAACGCACTTAGAAAATCTACAATTCTGGGAAATTCGCCACCTTTTAATAGGCATGCTTCAAGTGATGACGCAAAACCAGACCATGTGGCTTGAGGTGCTTGGCTTAGGGACTTTCTCCATGAGGAGGATCCAACATTGAGTCGAGCTTCCTTCCAAAGTCGGAAGGCCGCCACCTTCCTATTTCCCAAAGGATGAGAATCATCTGTGATGGAAGTTTGAGTACTCTATCAGGAAGACAGATTCTGAAGGGATGCGGTTTTCTTGGACAAGGAGGCAACTGGGGGTGCGCCTCGGTTACAATAGCAATCGGGCGAAATGTTGTAAGCAAAAGAATAAAGTATGACATAAAAAAAGCGAACAAACAGCGCAGGCATTCTACCATAAGAAAGGCTAATCGCAGTATCGTTAAAGGAGTGCAAGGCAGAACCTCAATTAACTCGGCTTGTCGTTATCGTATTGATAACCCGGGCGAGAGGTCGCTGGTCCCGAGGCTGTTATAACGGATGAGTAGGGGTGTACTATAGAGTATATTGCTTGTTTATTTCAAGCACAATCTTAACACCTTGGGTTGAGGGTCGTTAGAGTTTAAGTACGTGTTGTTGGTCAACCACAGGGCCGTTCTTTGCCTGGGAGGGGGTGCAGGTCGTCCGTGGGTTGGATTCAAGTCTTAGGGATCGCCTATGTGTCTTCCAGATGCGCCACCGCCTTCGTGATCAACGTAGAAGGTGGTGACTTTTTTCCCGCGGAGGCGGCCGCCTCTTTCCGGTTGCACTGTCATGAAGTGGTTATTATTCCGACCAGAACCCCGGTGTCCTACCAAGTACATGATTTTTATCCACATTAATAACGAGGCATCGAAATTTTACTATTTTAACTCACACCTTGTGGTGAAAGGACGCCACCTTGAAAAATATATCACGAGACGTTGCCTATGACGAATTAGAGTTGTATAATTGACTCAACGATTAGCGCATGACAGTACTCAGTGTCTCACTATCTGGCAACTGCTGCAGCCTATGAATAGGCTATGATGTGGTAAGTTGTCAAGCAATTTCATTGGATTCCTCTCGCAGTACCGAGAGTAAGGAGATTGGCTCTTTATCCTTCCATCAAGCATCACCGACTTGTCCTTGAAATGATGTCTATGCCGTCTATTCTGGCCACCCGCTCACCTTGCAGTGTCCTACCTCCCAACTGGAGGCCCTGGCCCACCATTGCATCTGCACGACGCAATTTAGAATACCGTCGGTTCCGTAAATCAAAGTGGCGCTCAAGCAGTATTTAGATTATGGTAAGATATCCCTTAGAACCTTGTTCTGATGTGCATTCCTTCGAAACATATGCCATTACTAAACAATTAGCGATTCAAACGGAACGGGGGCGCATATCTAGCCACAGTATATTGACACAGTCATGGATGGAGTCGGACACTCGGAATGATAACAGCCTAGAGTTTGGCTGGTTCGCTCGTGGGTTGCGCGAGCTACCGAAGACGCTGGCGATTGGACCATCCACCGGCAGATCGAATCTGATAGAGGTGGCGCGGAAGGGGACTAACGAAAGCTGCGTCAGGCGCAGGAGAGAAAATAGACCCCGGGAGTCGGAAGTCGCGGGTGGCACCGGTAGCTCCGGCCCGTAAATTGAATTGCGACGGTCCTGGCATGGAATAGTAACCATGAGTACATTGGACAGGGCGGCTGAAAGACACTCTTCGCTCAACAAAGCTAGACCAAGGTGTGCACATTCCGCCTATCCAGCTCATCAGCCGCGATGTTTCGGTGCCTTTATCACCCACAAAGTGGCAGCCGCCACCGTGCCATCAGTGACCGCAGGCCTGGGGGCAGGAGAGTAAGTTAATGTAGTCCAACACTCTGACGACAACAGCATGATTTCTACGGCCCGTTTTGGTGGGAGGCGCCTTCCTCCCTCATCGTCTAGCTTTGTTCTTCTACGCCTCTCCACCGTGCGCTCATTGGTCGTTAGCCCGGGTGCAACCCATAACTGTGCCTCACTCGCCCGTAGATCTGCTTGGCAACCCAGCTGGATCGTTTCGCCCTTCCACTTTTCAAGCCAGCAAGTTTCATGGGCCTGGGATCTAAACAGCTTGGGGCTTAGGGAGGCGCATTGGAACTCGGCAAACCTTGCGTATTTCGGCCTGTTGACAGCGTGTTCAAACGGTGGCGGTTCTCGATCCTGGCTTTGGTTTCCCTCTTTTCAACCGCGGTATCTGCAGGGCTGTCCATAGGCGCAGAAAATTGGACCCTGATCACCTGTAGCCCGCTGTGACGTGGACTCTGGCCTCACCGCCAGGCTCTGGAAGCGACGCGGTATAAAACCGTATTAGAAGGCCTTGCCCAAATGATTGCCTTACCTAAACTTTGGCACGGCGCTCACCCACGCACTTCCTCCTATCCCGACTCCTTTATTTGCGACTGTTTACTTCGCTGTATCCACGTATTGTAGTATTTATCGGGCGGAGATTTCGTATATTATTGGCGTCATCCCGATTCCAGTTGCACGCACTCCGACGATCTATTGGGCCCACGCCCATTTGGATTCCTTATAGTTATCCACCCTCTCCCCAATCCCTATGGCTACAAATGTGCAATTTGCCCCGCGCCCGGACGTGGGGACCAGCGGGCGCAAAATTGATGTAGAGGCCAACTTTTACGAGATCACCGACTACCTGTCCGGTCTGGTGTATCAATACGACTTCCAAGTGGCCGGCAAGGTGCCCCCCGCCCTCTACCGTGACATTTTCCGTGCTGTGGACAAGTATCACGGACCCACTCTGTTCAATAATGCCCGTGCGGTGTTCGACGGTCGCGCCCAGGTCTACTCGCCCTCCCGCCTGACCATTAACGATGGCGAGCCCTTTGACGTGTACCTGGAGGAAGATTATGCTCATCACCAGGCTGCGCCTCCTGGTAAAGGCCCCAAGCCGTTCCAGGTTACCCTCAAGTTTGCCACCACAATCAATATGCAGGAGCTGCGCGACTACACCGACGGACGGCACAAGGACCTGGAGCGAGTGCTGCCTTGCCTGATGGCCCTGGATCTGGCTTTCCACCACTACCCGGCCAGCCAGCATGTTAGTGCCAAAAACTCGTTCTACACGCCCAGCGGATCCCGCCCGCTGTCGGGTGGCATGGAGGTCTGGTCTGGACTGTTCCAATCAGTACGTCCCGTCAAGGGTCGCCTCCTCCTCAATGTGGACGTGAGCTCGTGCGTGTTTTACGCTTCCGGCAACCTACTGGACCGCGCCCCGCAGTACCTTGGCCTGCGCCGCCCTGAAGAGCTTCAACTCGGGCCGCACGGTCAACACTACCGCTCTCTCAAGAAGGCCATCAAGGGCGTGCCCATCACCGTGCCGCACCGCCGCGATGACCGTCGCTACAAGATCCGCGATCTGAGTCCCGAGCCTGCCGACCGGACCTTCTTCAAGTTACGAAAGGACGATGGTACCGAGCAGGAGATGTCAGTGGCTGACTACTTCCGCCGCACTCTCAATATTTCTTTGCGCTACCCGCACCTACCCTGCGTCGAGGTGAAGCGTGGTGTAATGCTGCCCCTCGAGGTGTGCACGGTGGCTCCGGGATTCCGGTACACCCGCAAGCTGTCTCCGACCCAGACCGCCGAGATGATCAAATTCACGTGCATCAAGCCCCCCGAGCGGTTCGACCGGATCCGCAACAATGCCCCGCAGCTGATCAACTTTGAGAACCCCTACCTCAAGGCCTTCGGCATTCGCGTCAACCCGCGTATCCTGGTCACCCCGGCCCGCAACTTGCCCCCGCCCACTGTGGTTTATAGTCAGCGCGACGTGTCCCAGAACGTCATGCCACGCGATGGTGCCTGGAATATGCGAGGCCGCCGCTTTCTCCAGCCTGCTGAGCTCAACTCGTACGCCGTCCTAGTTCTCGACCGCCCCCATCCCAACGCCATGGCGGCCGTCCGGCGCGGCATGGATGAGCTCTTCCGCGCTTGTAGTCAGGTTGGAATGCGCGTCACACCGGATCGCCCTGAGCTCGTCTTCTACCCGGGCCGCGGTGGGTTTAAGCAGGGCCTGCGCGAAGCCTGGGTGGAGGGTTCCCAGGCTTGTGGGTCCAAACCGGACGTTGTATTTGTGATCCTTCCCAGCGCGGACGCCAGTACCTATGGAGAGATCAAGCGCCTCTCAGACACGGATATGGGCGCACCTACCCAGTGCATGCTAATGAGTAAGGTGCAGCGCGGCGGAATTCAGTACATGGCCAACGTGGCACTGAAGCTGAACGTCAAACTCCGGGGCGTCAATGCGCAGCTCCGACGCGAAGACATTCCGTTCCTATCGTCTGAACCCACCATGGTGGTGGGCGCAGACGTGACCCACCCGGAACCTGGCGCCCACGGTCAAAACTCCATCGCCGCCCTGGTGGGCACCATCGACTCAAGCTACGCTCGCTACACCAGCCGCGTAGACCACCAGGCCTCCCATACCGAGATTATCGCCAACATGGAGATCATGTTTGGCGAACTGCTCGACTCCTTCCGTGCCAACACCAACCGTCTTCCCAAACGCATTATATTCTACCGCGATGGTGTATCGGACTCACAGTTTCGTACCGTCCTGGAGTTCGAGGTGGCCGCCATCCGCCGCGCCTGTGCGGCCGTTGGCGACGAATACGCCCCGCCCATAACCTTCATCACCTGCCAGAAACGCCACCACGTGCGCTTCCGCCCCGTCCGACGTGAGGACGAGGAACGCTCGCGCAATTGCCGCGCCGGGACCGTTGTGGATTCCCACGTCACCAACCCAGCCATGTTTGATTTCTATCTGCAGGCCCACAGCGGGCTCCAGGGAACGTCCCGCCCCATCTACTACACAGTACTTCTGGACGAGAACGGCTTCTCGGCCGACCGACTCCAGGAGCTGACCAACCGCCTGTGCTATACCTTCCCGCGCTGCACCCGTTCCGTGTCGCTGTGCACCCCGGCCTACATGGCCGACGTTCTGGCCATGCGCGCCCGCTACCACCGTGAAAACAGTCTGTTCGATGACACCTCCAGCCAGTTCAGCGGCGGTGGCGGCGGCGTAGAATGCCCTGGCGACATTGTGCCCTTCCGCCCGATTCCCCAACGTCTGCATGACACCTTGTTCTTTATGTAAATCGGGCGAATAGGAGCTTCAGTATTTATCTAGCGGGTCTCTGTTGCCCGTTGATTGCCTGTACGACAATTTTGTTAAAATAAACTCGGTTCATAGTACGGAAGGAACAGGAGAACTGGTCGGCCGGGTATGGCCAGAAAGCGAAAAAGAATCAATAATGGGGGGGGGAGAGAGGAAAGAATAATCTGCGCACAGCAAAGGGGGAGTGCATGCGTGGGGCAGGCGGTGAGAGTGGGAGAGCCTCAACGAAAATAATAGAGTAAAGGAATATAAAGAAGGATGGTCCGCAAGGTCGACCGGCCCTATATTGGATAGTTTACCTTTGGGGTAATAAAGGCGGAGTGCCCACTAAGGGGGGCCACCGCCTCCTTATTCTCACAGCTTCCTTTTTCGGGCTGCACGTACCTGTTACATGACATGGTGCCCAATGTTTACATGTCGGCTTATCTGTACACGTGAACGATCAAAAGTGGCTTGGCCGTTGGAACCAACGATGATGATATATAAATGTGATTGTTAATACATAAAAGCGCAAGTATAATTATCCATGGCAGCTAAAATCGCTAATGCGCCTACCAATGCATATGCCGGCTAAAGGTATGGGCCCCATCTCGGCTTGCCCGAGTGGCAAGACACACATCGGATGGACAAGGTGTGGACCAATTTCAATCGCTGCCTACTTTTCCTACCCATCGCACTGTTGGCAAGCCGGATTGGTCTGCTTTTGCATTTCGGGACCGGTCCCAAAGTTACCATTCTCTTCAAGGGCTATGCAAGGATAGTAAGTTTTTCTAGAACGGCTTAGTGCGATGATAAAACGAATGAAAAACGGCCGAATAATGAATGGCAATACATACATGACCCACAGTGGGTGAAAATAATAATAATCATGACAATAGCCCGTGCTCGGCGGGCCACGAATTGGGCATAGGCTACATACGGACCAGTACGAGCGACTACATCAGCTTGGCCCGGGTCTGCAGCCAGTCTTGGACTTGCTCACCCACCGACTTCATACTGTCGAGAACCAGCTCGAGCGCGTGGGTGAATCCGAACGAGTAAAACTTGAGCCCAGGGTGCCGGGCGGCGAAATCCTTGACAAGGGGCTGGACGGCGCGAAGGTTATGGCGAGGTAGGCGCGGGAAGAGGTGGTGTTCAACCTGGTACTGCAAGCCGCCGTGGAACCAGTCGAACCACTCGGGGCAATCAATATCCATGGTGGTACGCAACTGCCGCGCGGCGAAGCACTCGCGGTCGGGGTCCGGGCAGGTGGTCGACATACCAAAGTGTGATAGGGTGATTTGGAGATGCAAAATCACGGTGACCATGTGGGAGAGCACAAAGTGGAACAGAGCCCACTGCCACGTCGGAAAGGCTGTCAGAAACGTACCATACCATGCCCAGAAACAGGCGATCCCCGTGAGTTCCAACCAGCGCCAGGGCGCAAAATCGGCCGTAAGGAGGTGGCTGACGGAGAGGAAGTAAAGATTGAAGCGGCCAAAACACAGGATGGGAATGTAGAGGAGGTGCTGCACGGGGATCAAGAGGGCAGCCACGGCGTCGAACCGCAAGACGCGGCCGTAATAGCTAGACCGCAGGTTACGGAATAGTTTGGTAGTTACGGCGAAGAAGGGCAGGTGCTGAATATCCGGGTCGTGCTCGGCGTCGTTGGTTACAATGTGGTGCACGTTATGGTTCTTCTTCCACCAGCCCACGCTGAGCCCGCCGACGAAATCGGCCAGAATCACGCCGATCAGCCCATCCCAGAAGAGATCATGGGTCACCCCATTGTGACCCAGGTCGTGAACGCACAAGGCCAGCTGCTGCCACAGGAGACCGGTGCAAACAGCGCTCAGCGTGTAGTTGAGCCAGTGCACGGGCCCGTACAAAGACAAGCCCAGCATCCCGGCCAAGAATAGGAAGTACCGGATGGCCTCTCGGCCGTAGCAGCTGTAGCGCGTCTGGTGCAGCCCACGGGCCAGGATCTCGGCTTGGAGGACCTGGAAGTCCTTCTCCACAGCCTCGTAGTCCACTGGTAGGGTCTCGTATTCCACCTCACGAGCGGCGCGGGCGACCGACCGGTTGACTGTCCGTGTAGTGAGGTCCTGGACCTCAGGTAGGGAGTCGTGGCTCGGGAGGCACTGGTTGTACGCATGGTTGCTCTCCGGCGGGATAAACCCCGGTCCTACGGTGCTCACGGGGGGCTTGAGCGGTGAGTTGTTAAGGCCCTGGACGCCCTCGTCGGATTCACAGGCCGTCTCGGACGCCATATCCTCCGGCAGGTACTCGCCCTGACAGTAGCGGGGCATCTTGTGCGTGATGACCGAGTCTGGATGCATCACGCGAATCTCGGAGGTAGCATCGCGGCCGATCATGTGCCAGATGGCTAAGCGGCCCCCAGGGTGCTGGTGCATAAACTTGTCCACCTTGTACACCCGGCCATCGAAAATAAACAGGGCCTCCCCGCCCTGGATTCGGCGGAGGAACTCGCTGTGGGGAATGACGGACATGGCGGCACTCAAAGTGGACGTGTGTAAAAGGGGCGGCCGGGGAAAGAATAGGCTGCAAGAGAGCAAGGACTGGGCCAATAATAATAAAAAACCTATGTTCCCTGGAATAAACGGTCGGGTGTTACTTCGATATTTAAGAGGCAGCGCCCTTGTGGGCTTTAGGCTCAGCAGGGCAGGCTGCCGGAGTGCCAAGCTCTAGAGAGTGCGGAGAAGGACAGAGGGAAGGGGGCGGGCGGAAACGGAAACGGGACCGGGTGTCGGCGCATGGTCCTACTCGCCGGTCCGGAATAGAGTTGATTGGCAGGGGGAGGGGGGAGGCCAGAGTGCCTACCGTGCGGACTCCATCAGGCCATTGTTGTGTTTCGGTTGGGTCTGTTCGTACACCCCCCCCCCTTCGGCCCGTCACACCAGCTCGCTCGCGGGGGAAGCACCCCTTCTTCCCCAGTAGGCCCTCACCAACACTACCGGCTCGTCTACGACGCCTCAAAAAGCATCAAATGCCCGCGGACCACGACAGCAAAGGTGACTATTGATACTAGGCAGCGCATAGGCCAAGAGCACGATTCCAATTTGACCACTCATACCACCGTTCTTGTAAGCCGAAGCAAAGCGCGGGTGGCCTTGAAACCGGGGCTCGGGCACCTTTCCCGCAACCAGGGGATTGGCCGCTGGGCCACTCCAGCACTTAGGATTGGATCGGCTGGTTTGCAGCCGAATGGCTAGCACACCACGCCAGGTCTTATGGATCAACTCATTCCCTCCTTCACCTCCCAGTAGAAATGCAGAAGGTTCTTTGCTTAACTTGCCAGTGGAGGTTTTAATCCATGTAAAGGAGGTCAAGTGGGGCAGTCCTTACTAACCAAAAATACACACGGCAGAGTGGGGACGTACTTATTTGATTGGCGTAGAGAAAGGAGCTATTAAACCTCGAAATGCCACGTCTGGCTAGAGGGGGGAGTGTGGAGACGAGCATGCAGTAGGGTAGGATGCTCCCAGCAATATAAGCCCCTACGCGGGCCCCCAGTCGATTATAAACACGCCACGCTAGACTGGTTGACGAGGCCCGGGCCAGCGTCGTGTCTGACTCATGGGACGGCTAGAAGTGAGGAGGACGGCCAAGGTAGGTAATAAATATATCCATTTACTAAAAGTATCCATCAGACCTCATTATATTTTGCCATATGCAACCTTGCGAACTTGCTGGCCGGATTTGTTCAATGTTATCGGCAGAAGGTATGTCGTGCCTACTGCGTGTTTAATTTAGTGACCCTAGGTTGGTATGCTAGTCTGAGGCTGGCCGGTAATGAAGGAAGTTGATCTACTATACTTTCTTGATACCAATATTAAGTAGATCACCGCCAGCACCAGTAAGCAAGTCCACTTCAAGTTGTGCGGTGACCAAATCGGATTCTAAGCGCGGCACTCTCCTCCCCAATACTTCTCTACTTCCCCTGCTAAAAGTATGGCATCTACACACTATTGACACGCTGTTAACCATTGATCCGATCAGCTGTGACAGTTCCGCCTTTAATTTCCATAATTTACTTGGTTCCGTCTATCCTGTCCCTTTTACAGAGACACTTCTTTCAGCCTTACTGGTATGCTGGATGCTGCCTTCTTCAAAAGGTGCCTCTGTTTTCATATCCTTTTAAGGCTTCCCGTCAATCGATCTTTCCACAGATCCAACCACAGCTTCGCGCTCTCTTCATTTTGTTTGGGCGCTTGGCCCCGCCTCGTGCTGTCGATCTGGGCTCTTAATAGTCTGAGTAACCAACTACGGATGGTATTGGCCATCCTTTAAGTATAATGGTCTCTCTGATCACTAATCATTACGCGGCAGAGATATCACCCAACACATAAGTTGTAACCTAACATACGTTTTAGTAAGACTTAAGTGTTTATTAACTGTTCGGCTAGTTAGCCTTTTTGTCCCCTAAGAACGTTTGACCTACGATAACCTTCTATCCCTTAAAATATAACTTTTATGTAAGGGATCTTGGGCTACGGGCCAGCATATATAGTGCAGTGTATTAGAATTGAGCCTACTGGGCCACAAGAGAAGATCGTTTATTCAATGATAGGGGATCCGTTCAACAGATCAATGTCAATTGCAAGCGGAGCGGCGTGCGTTTCGTATGATGGTGGGCAGAACGCGTAATCTGGAGAACCCGGGAGGGGGAGTGTCTGTGCTGGCCGGAGATTGAGCCACCAACCCGAGCCCAAGCTTGAGGCAGGCCGCCCGAAATCCCTAGCACGAGGCCAGGTTGGACCCTGAGTTTGAGCACTGGGCGCACGGGCACTCGCGGTAGTTGATGACGGAAGCGGGGGACTGCATGATGGGTGAGTGTGGAAGTGAGCGGCGAGTGGTGTCCTTTAATGGCGAGCACACGGATGCGCTGGGGATGGCTGATGGTGGTGGTGATGATGTGAGGCGGGATGCTTGTGGATACTGTTTCCAGAAGGGTGAGGCACGGTGGGGTTTATATAGACGGCGGGGGAGAGGACAGTGCGAAGCCAAGAGCCTAGCCTACCATCCTGCCCAGTATCCCACGCCCCTTCCCGTTTGGCCGGCTTCCTGATTAGAAATTGACGCGGCTGCCTGTGTACTGACTAGGTAGTACAACTTTGATTGAAGTAAGTACTATGTAGTGAAGGCATCTATACCCAAGGTGGCCTTCGTTGTATCGGCTTGATTTGGTCTATCTACCAATTTTTTAACCCCCATGAACACTCTAAACCTACACAGTTATACCGGCGACAATGCCGCTTTCTAAGGCAGAAGTGTCATCATCCATCCCCCCTTGCTTGACCAATATGAAGGGCCGCGATACTCATACTTCTAAACTCTCACGGCCCTATTTGTCGTGGATCGCGCTCTCCCGTTTGTTGCTACGGTTTCCACCCCACCCAATTACCAGTAATTCCTGACCCCGAAGGTGAGGGTGCTAGTTAAACATGGTATTTTACATTTCTCCATAAAGGGCCAGCCGGCTCTTCTAGGTGAGAAAGATTTAGATCAGCTCGGTAAGTACGACCTTCCTCACCTATCATGGAAGTAGCGAACTGCCTGGCCGATATGAACCATGAAGGCCGTCTACCCCCTCGCGAGGTTCGCCTGGGTCTAGCAATGAGGTAGTAGCAAGTCATTGGGTTGGCCGCCAGATCAATTTCGTTGCGATTTTTCGCCGGGACTTCCTAAGCCTGTTGGGTGGAACTGTACCGCCACTCTCTGTCACACCATCGTATCCTGATTATGCTGCTCTGCATAGAGCTCTGATCGTGTGTACACAAGTAGAATCTAGCCCAATTGCTGGATGAAATATCTGCAGAGAAGTCCACCCTGGTGACCCCGGTGGTAGTGGTATCGGGATGTGTTTCAGGAAACAGTCCATCCAGCATGTAGCTCTAATTCGAAGGATGAGACCAGCCGTATAATAAACGCGGCCCTGGACGGTAAATAGTGTAGGAAGGGCACAGCGTAGCTGCATGTGGTCGAACGGATTGTGGTGGGGACTAGGCTTGCCTTGATCACTCTGTATTGCTTGCTCGTAATGCCTGTATCTTCGGCCCACGCTCGCCACTACAGTCGTGCCGCATTCCAAGCTTCACTAATTCGAAATGCTTTCACTTTTAGTAATCATACCCCTGGCCTGTTTGGCCGGTATATTGACTTCGGTGTATTCGTGATGCAAACTCTATCCGGCTGTTCAGCCCCACATTCTTACTGCCCAGTCCGTAAGGTGTCCCGCCTTTCACTCCCCCTCCTTCAGCCGTAATAGAGTCACCAAACGATCACCGAGTGAGGACTGCGTCACTCCGATTGACCATCTTGGTGGCTCTAACCTCGAACGGACATCCCCCTGACAGAAAAACTTGATAGCTTTGTCTGTTTCTTCTTTGTTGACAATAAGGGAATCTAGGAAGTGCCTAAGGACTGGCGGTCATTTAAACCATTCGTACTTGTTAGGTGAATCATTGCTGTTGTGGACGATGAAGATGCGGGTAAGACTAAACTGTCTCGAACCATTGTGAAAAGTTATGCAACTGGTGTTACGAATGTCACGGCTGGGCCAACGAGACGCAGGCATCGCTTCACCAACGGATAAGGCGATATTGTGCGCCAATGTAGGGGTAATGTGCTCAGCCGGCTGTCCCCTTTTCAAGGACGGAAAGGCTGCATGAGTTTCGACGCTTACAAATACCACTGTTAAGGGACATGGCGAATCTTGATCTATTGCCACCTTCAGTATTCCTGACGTTTTATTCTCGTCCGGGTATGGCACAACGGTGAGTTTTTACTTTATTTTACGGACCTGGGCCGTTTCGGTACTGCTTGTTACGGATTAGGCACCATTCTCTCATACTTTCGGTTAAAGCTGACTCAACCTAGGTCGCTAATATTACTCGTTTGGATACCGCCACCTGTAGACCAAAGGGGTGGGCGGTGAGGTTGCCATGCTGAACTCAATTTTAGCCTTATTCAACCTCTTATAGGGGCTCTAGCGGCTACATTACTATGTTTGGGGTTCAGTAACCCGTTCAAGAACCAGTTACAGCTTGTATTAGCCCATTCTTTCTCATCCCTCCTGAAACCCGGTAGATCGGCGAATATTCAAAGTATACACTTGTACGGGGGGGAGGCTTACCCACGTATCCAATCTCTTCTCACATAGTCCTGCTCGCTTTCAGACCTTCACCTGACAGCCGGATTATTTAGCGCCACCTATCGGTCCTAGATACAGTGCTCTTGCGGTAAAAGTATTGCGAGGGCACAAAAGGGAGCTCTCTAGAATCTGAACACAGGGCCTGGTGATTCGAGCCGCCTCCGTGCTATTCTTCATCGATACGAACAGCGGTCCTTACCTGCCTTGGTGATACCCCGCAATGTATCTACCTGGTACACCGACTTTCTTCCTGTTTGACCGCGAACAACTCAATACCTCTAGCGGCCGCACTTTTGATCTGTAACGCGGTCGATTCGACTTGTCGTAGGGAAAACTACCTTAGAGGAATCTAAAGCTAATGCCTAACAAAAGAAAGTCTAATAAACTGAAATGACCTACGAAAGAGTGGAATGATAATAATGAAAACGGTTGTGAGTGGGTGATAAGCTATCGTTTATTAAGTAGCGACCCAGAGGGTCTTATATATTGGAGGGTGGCCAACATCCTTCGTAATGGCTACAGCTTGGGTTAGGAGTGAACCCAAGGACCATAGTGCGAGGCGGGGCTAGCGCCTAGGCAAGTAGGAAGGCAGCTACTAAGTTACTACACCAGCCAAGAAGAAGGAGGCTGATGGAAGGGAAGCCCTAAGAGGCGAGAGGCAGCAGTACTTGTCGGAGGGAGGACGCCGACTAACTGATCAGGAAGGTTGGCATCGCCATAACGGAATATCGAATACGAGAAGA
Organism: Tieghemiomyces parasiticus; assembly: GCA_027575765.1. Taxonomy (NCBI): domain Eukaryota; kingdom Fungi; phylum Kickxellomycota; class Dimargaritomycetes; order Dimargaritales; family Dimargaritaceae; genus Tieghemiomyces; species Tieghemiomyces parasiticus. The sequence continues at coordinate 15,512 of JANBPT010000731.1, forward strand.
GGCTAAAGGAAGGAAGGAAGAAGCTTGGGTAGTAAGAAAAGAGTTGGAGGTGCAACAACTAGTCGGATCAGTAGCCTAGGGCACCACACGTAAAGGCACAAGTTTCGGTGCCGGAACAGATTACCTAACATGAAGAATGGAAGAACGGAAGCGGTAACATTGAGTGTCCCGAAAAGCTATACCCCTGGCTGCGGGGTGGCCGTGGTCATAGCGGACGACTAAAAGGTCTTTTGGAATGTCGGGCAGACGCGCTGCAAACATTGGCAAAAACCGGGATAAAAATAGACACACGTGGGCAAGGCTTTTTTTGGGGGGAGACGCATTGGAGAATCCTTTTCGATCATGCCGATATGAGGTATGGTCCGGTCACTGGATCACTTGATAATAGCTCTTGCTCTCTACAACCGAGGGGTAAACGCTCGTATCCAGACGACTTAGATTCTTCACCAGTACGTCGCACTGCAGTTGATACTCGCCGTCGACTTTACTGTACGGCCAGATGGGGTTCAGCAGGCCCACAGTACTCGTAGGAGACGGTAACAGTAGTACAAGTTTAGAGCCGTTCACTAGAGCTACGAGCTCAGACTTTACAAATTTCAGATTCCGTTCGATTTGCTTCTGCCGATCTAGCCGATTTAAATCATTGATTGCCGAGCGAATCTTTGAGGCCTCGTCGCCAGTGGGATGAAATGCAGGCATGTGGGTACGTGCATTGGAGGTCCGGTATTCACTATATAGGTCGCGCTTAAGCTTATCGCACTGTGTTAGGAGATCGCTGAAGCTCTGTTGGTACTTATTTAACAAAGATTCACGGTATGCTTCGCTAAGCGAAAGGTCCTTATTTAGGCCATAGGTGTTAGTCAATTGTTGGGCCTTAACCTGACTAATATACTCTATCGCGGATGGGCTGCCGTGCTCGGACGGTGGTGGCTGAGATGACAGGGGCTCCTCGACCAGAAACTGGCCGAAGGGATGGTCGTCAATGCCGGAATACCAGTCAGAGGAACGATTAGGCGCCTCCTTTAGTACATCGGACGGTGGCTTGGAGCTGTCGTACTCGTCCAGTGGGTTGGCTCGGAGATTGGGTCTCTTGTAAGGGTTGTCATCCAGGGTTAGGAAAGCCTGCGGAGGGAGATCGGGGTTTGGTCGTTTAAAGCCGGTGACACCACCGGTGCTGAGGGTGCCCGTCGGCTGGGCCTGGTTCAGAACGCCAAGAACGACAGCGAGAAGGGTAAGACGGAGGATGGTGACAGTCATATTAGATAGACGAGTTGGGCGCGAGTAGAGTAGGCAGGCTCGATAATAATAAAGATAGGAAGCGAAGTTGGTTCATCGAACAACTGCAATGGGATGGTGGAAAGAAACGATTCGGCAAGCGGCCAAAGATATATCGAGGGCGAGCAGGGAATATTTCAATTATGAAGCGGAAACGCTGGACGAAAGAGCGGGCGGCGCTAGTTATATATCCTTTGGAAAAGGCGGTTAGTATCGGAAGAGTGGCTGATCTAATCGAAAAGAGGGCCATCGTCGATATTATATTATTGACGACAATATCGACCGTCAGGAAGTATTTTGTTACCTACCCCTCTGCTTCTGTTTGTCAAGTTGGAGCACAGTACAGTTGCTCAGAAAAGGAAAGGGTATTCGAAGGCTTACACAGGGAGAATGTTCGGTACCTCCCGTGACCTCCCCGTTCCGCCAGCGCTGGTGGTACAGGGGATAGGGCAGCCGGGGGCCTTGGGTGCAGCTAATGGTGGAGGGCACACTTGGAGAAGTCGACCGTCGTTATGGAGGGCGGAAGGCAGCATATCAGTGGTAGGGCTACAGACCAAACGTAGTCACGAGATGGAGGGAGAGAGAAAGAAGAGAGCCCGTTCCAGAATTCTGGATCCAGCGCGGGGCCAAGGGTCCGATTGAAAGGCGCTGGTGGGAGGAAAAGAGGTGGGGGGTTGAGACCCTGCCATAAGAGGAGGTGATAATGTCGAGACCCTTCTTCCATTACTACGTCTACACGGTTGGCGGTCCATAACTATGGGTAGCCGGCGTTGCAGATGTAAACCTGATGAATTATGATGTTGGGCGTATGCCGTGGCTAAACTCGGCACATGGCCTGGTATAGTAACCGATTACGGGTAAGAGCTCTTCCACCTTAGATCATTTCCAGAGTCCTAGCGGAGAGGAAGTGAAGAAGATAACTGTGCTCGGTGCCCAGGTATAGGGCCAGAAGTCGCCACCGTTAGCCTGGAGAAGTGCCACAATAAACTTTACAATACCCACTACGCCAGCTCTGTTCGTCAAGACACGGTTGGCAACTCGTCATGCGAATAGAGCCAACCCACTTACGCCAGGCAATTCAGCAGTACACCACCTTTGTTGTCAGCGCCGATATCCAGCATTACGACATTAGCACGCGGAGTCTATTGGATGTATCACAGGCACCAGGACCTCTGGTGAAGCGCCCGCCGGTAGCCTGCTCCGTTAGAGCTATACGGATAGTCGTTTATCGTGTAAGTCGATGACTAGACGACGTAGCTTCCCACCACACCGCTGTACTATGCGCCCGCTACCCGCCTCTGGGAGTGGAGGCGATGGTTCCACCCCATCCCAACTTCGTATCGACCATTATCGACCTCGCCCCGACTTTCGCTGACCACCAATGGCCTAGCGAGGGATCCGAATGGGGCAATGGTAATTATCATCTAGCGAGCAATCCTCTCAGTTTCCACGCCGAAAGTCCACCACGGAACCGGCCCCCGCGTCCATCACTCTCCATTAGTACGACGAAAGACGATAAAAGAAGGACCCTGCGCACAGGCAGCCACTAATAGGTCTGTCCTCTGGCGCGGGGACCGTTCAACGTACCAGCGGCTCCGACGACGGTACCGTTTTAGGGTTTTGGATCCCTTCTTTTCGCACTGCGAATTATCGTTTTTTTTTGCTTGCCTTTGTCTCGTCCTCCATACACGCACTGCGTGCTGCCCTGTTCCTCAGCCGCAGACAGGTTTTGGATACGCTCATTCGACTTTAACCTTGAAGCAAAGAGGAGGGAGCAGCACTCTCCCCGCCCTTGCCTCGCCCGGCCTTGTTCGCCATTATACCTCTTCGATGGATATATACAGCCGAGCAGCTAGACTTTCGCTTCTAGACTTTAAGTTATAGATTTCCCCCCCCCCAATTAACTGCGTATATCCCTTACGTCTTCAATCGGACGACTGCCACAAGCTTCCTCCCCCCCTCCACTTCCTCTTCCATCTACACCGTCTATTCCCAACCGGCCACGCCCTCCACCTGCCAACTATGCCTTCCCCAGTCACGGTGGTCACTTCTTTGGGCCTGCTCTGCCTACTGAGCATCGGAACATCTCAAGCTGCCATTAACTCAGATTATGCGGCGCAATACGCGCAAACCTTGAAGGAACCCACACCATTCGGCAATAGCATGGATCAAAGTACCCACGACCACCTTCGGTCCCCATTGGGTGGAACGCCACTTGGACCGAGCTCAATCGACTTGGCGATTTCGCCCAATCTACTACCGAGCTTGTCCTGTGGTCTCAATCTGAATAGCGCACAGAATGCGATTCCTGAGGGTGTGGACCTACAGTTACTCCTCGAGTATGAGCAGCTGATTAAATATATTATGGATAATCCACCGATCGCCCCAAGCCTGGATGGCCTAGGGGGTACTTATACCAACACCGCCGTCGCCGTTGAAGACTCACCTGTGGGCTACTCCAACAGTCTACCCCGTGCACAGGACCTCAGCGCCCCTGCGCTTGCGATGCCCAGTACTGAGTGTGCCACACCCAGTTGGGCCTTTTTCGTGCCTGCAATGCCGCACACAGCCACGCTGCCGAATCAATCAGACGTCTTCTTCGGAGCTCCGCCCCTTGGCCCCTCGCCTGCTAATGAACTATGCAAGTCGATCCAGGGCAGGTTAGCAATCACACACGGGGGACCTCCGCCGAGTGCCGACCCCGTGGGCAACATGATGCCGTCCATGACCTTGGCTTACTACCAAGCCTTGGAAATCTTCGTAGCCACGCCTTCAGTGGCCTACTACGACGCCGAACGGGCCGTCGAGGATGTCCTAAAACGCTATAATAGCGCCGAGGCGGCGAGTACAACGGTGCCCTATCAACTCCTAGCCTACTACCTCAACCCAACCACCAATGTCATGCAGGGCGATGTCATCTTTGACTTTGCCAAAGACCCTTGCGATCAGATGATGAACGAGGTGGGACGGCTGAAAAGCCCCTTTGCCGTACTTACCCTCGCCGTGCAGGCTCGCCCGCAAATGCCCGACGATTGGTGGACCTTCAAAGACCAAGAAATGGGGGACATGTACGATACTTTGGAGTTCTAGTAAGTCCCGGCCCCCGATACTACACTGCCTTCGCAACTACTCGCTATATAACCACAGTCTCTTGAATATTCGGCTACCATAAAGATACCTGTCGACACCCTTAGGAGGAGTTACTATATTTAGGTACTGGCGCCATTTAGACCGTATTTACCCGAAACTATAACTAGTCCGCGTGTACTATGTCACGCTGGTCAGGCAATGAAGAGGGGGAGGGGGTCATAGGAGCACGAATGGAGTTGGGGAGGTAGGATAACGAATGGGGAGTGGGGAGTGGATTTCAAAAGTACAGAGGACGCAGTGAAGAGTTCGATCCTCAGTCGGGGGGGAGGGGGTGAACACATAAGCATGTATAAACGCGCGCGTGGGATGAGAGGGTGGCATCAAAACTACAGTCGACTGCGAGGCGTAGGTGGGGGCGATTGAACTCATGAGTAAGGCGCGCACACACGGGTTACGGCAGGATCAGAGCGGGTAGAAAACTGGGCGACGAGCGTGGTGGCTGGTGGTAAATCGGATATTTAAAAGTGGGGGGGGGGACAAGCGGGTGCTGCAAGCTACCGTACCCGACGGTAGGCGAGATTGCGGGGAGAAAAGACCGTGTACGAGCGCGGGCCTAAAATATGACACACGAGCCGCGCGCCTCGGCTGGTGGGTTGAGGCTATGTTCGATGGCGATGATCATCTTGTCGAATATTTTGGCGATGTTGTCGTTGTTCTTGGCCGAAGACTCCACGGCCTCGCAATTCCAGCTACGGGCCAGATCAGCGGCTTCTTCCGCCGTGACCTCACTAGGGAGTTAACATCCGACCAGGCCAGAAGGGGGGAAGATTTTGGGACGGCGAGAGCAATGCGGTGTGAGGCGTGGGGGTTAGTAATACAACCAGAGCTGGGGACAGGCGTATGGGAGAGAGGGGTTCCTCGCGGATCAGCTATATTTCTGGATGAATACCATTGCTAAGACTCACCGCTGGCTATGCAGGTCACTCTTGTTGCCAACCAGTACTACTGGAACGTAGCCGCTGCCAGTGAAGGAGAGGATTTTATCGCGGACAATCTTGGTCATCTCGAAGCTCGAGCGGGAGGCAATGGAGTACACTAGAATATAGCCCTGTACCCCAACAGCATACTTGGCGTTCACCGGTGTGAACTCATCCTATGGTAGCGGCAGGGGGGGGTGAATTGGTGGAGGCACGTTGTTTTCGATTGGGATGGTAGCGTTAGCGCTGGACGGGGCGGGAAGCCTTAAAGTCCACCAGTACTGAGGCTCATGCCTTTATTCCGCTCCGCTGGAGCGGTACCGCACAAGGAAATGGGCTGCGCCGCCCGGAGGCCTTAAGATAATTGAGGCGGTAGGTCCTGCATCCGACACCCTCCCTCGCGGCTGCAGAGAAGGCTTACCTGGCCAGCGGTGTCCAGAATCTCGCACTCAAAGTCCTGGCCCTTGTACCGGATGTTCTTGCGGTAGGTATTCTCGATGGTGGGGTAGTAGGCGTCTGCGTAAAACTCGTTGACGAATTGGTTGATGAGGGTGGACTTTCCGACACTGCGGCTGCCGAGCACCACGATCTTGCGGACCTTTTGGGACATGCCGAAGTGTGGATATGAAGGAAATTGGTGGTTGGGCAGTGATGAATTGGGTAATGCAGGCGGACGGGAGGAGGTATCGGATGCGGACATCTGGGCAAGAGAGGAGAGACGGAGAGGAAGGGTGGGGGGAAGGAGTGAGGGTGGGGGGGCACGGCAGCAGTCGGGAGGGCGACGCGTGGAGGGGAGGTCAGGTGGCCCTCGCTGAGTGGGTGGCTGAGACTGTGGGATAGTGCACACTGATGTGGTGGGGGACAATCGGACTTGTCAAGGACTGGTCGTGCGGGCGGGGGACGCAATTTGGCTGATCAGCAGGAGTAGTATAAGTCACGATGGGCAAGTATGGCGGGGGGGGGCAGGTAGTAACGCAAGCCGAGACAGGTAAAGGGGCTACGGCGGTGGTAGGGGCGGTCTGACACCGCCCAGGAGTCGCGGGGTCTGGACGGCCTTTTATGCGCATGCCACTATTATCCCGGCCCCGTAGGCACCATCACTTCCAGCCTGCCCTGCCGCTGGGAGCATGTGATCACTGCTGGTAAACGACCAGGTCCACGCGGCCGCTACGTGCACCGGCCGAGCCGTATCGTCGGCCCTGCTGCGTAGGCCCCAATCATGACTATGGTGATAAGAAGGTGGGGGCAGCCTGCAGAGGCTTCGGGGACGGGGCACTGTGTCCGCTCCCCCCGCACGCTGACCACCCCAGCCCCCCCCCCCCACTGACCCAAATATAGTTCCCCGCGGACGTTGAGCCCGAGGTCCGCGCATCTCCGCAGCTCCCCTCCCGTTCACTCCCGCATGCATCCGATTCCCAGGTCCTTTCGCCATCTCGGGAGTCCCCGTCGCCTCTGCCCCATCCGACTGATCCATTCCGCCATGGCTACCGACTCCAGTCAGCGCGAGCCTCGGGCCCTGACCAGCCCCCAACTCACGCGCATTTCCAAGAGCATGAGCTTCGTCCTCCGCCACGGTGCCGCCAAGGCCGGTATACCCATGCGGTCAGACGGGTTCGTCGACGTGGACGACCTGCTCAAGTTCCCCAAACTCCGCCACGTCACCTTGGAGGACCTGCAACAGGTGGTGGCCGCTGACCAGAAGCAACGCTACACATTAGTCCCCGTCGACCCGAACCCTGCGACTCAACCGCCGCACTGGCTTATTCGCGCCAACCAGGGTCACAGTCTAGCGGTAGGTATCCCCCCTTTTCACCGGGTGAGAATCTCGGCACGATGCTGACCCGAACCGGTGCCCTGGATCCTGACCAGGAAGCGCATCTTAACGGGTATGGATCAGCAATGATCCTTCCCCGTGTGACAACCAACTGCATGTCCCGTGCGGCGCCGACACGGTTCATTAATCACCGGACCCGTGACCATCGCCCCCTCATGTTGCACACCCCACACTTCTCCCTAGGTCAAGGACCTCCAGCTGACGCCGATTGTGTCCCCCGAGGAAGTCCCCACAGTGATCCACGGCAGTTACGAACGCAACTGGCCGAGCATTGGTAAGTGGAAGCATGGCTCGACCCTCCGTACGGTATCCAATTCCCTGCCACCAGGCGCGTGATCATTATGGCTTTACAAAGTATCAACTCGCCCACCACCTCGTGCATTATTGCTGCGTGATCGCTTCTTTCGGCACTGACAGAGGTGCAGGGACTAAAACGCATGACCCGCAACCATATCCATTTCGCGCCGGACCTTCCCAATGCTGACGGGGTCATTAGTGGTAGGTTGCTTGGCCTCTAGGCATCTCCACTGTCCGTAAGGGCCCGTAGATAGCTATATGACTCTGACCCCTACCTCCCACTGCCCCCTTCCTGCCTTCCCAACCTTTGATTTGTAGGCATGCGCACTTCCTGTGACCTCCTCATCTATATCGACGCTGCAAAGGCTATGGGCGACGGCATTCGTTTCTATCGGTCGCCCAACAATGTGATTCTGTCCGAAGGCATCGACGGGGTCATCCCACCGCAATATTTTTCCCAGGTTGTCCACGGGCGGAGTCGACCGACCCACTAGATATGGACCGTGGTTTTGGGGCCCGTCTTTCCGACCGGATCGCCAAGTGGATAACGATGACTCCTTGAGTAGTGATGTAAAGAGACATGATTTTAACTCGCGCCTAGGACGGAACCTAAGAAGGCACGTTCCTAACGAGGTACGTCGACTAACCGTGGGCTGTGGCTGTAATAGACTAACCCACACCAGCACTGTCTGGCTGCCAAATACTGCAGAGTTTCGCAAACACTTATCTGCCTTTTTCAAGGGGCGCTGACGGATTGTCTACTTCACTCTACCGCATGACTTGAGGGTACAGCTTAAACGCATGCAACCAGGGCACCCCTTACGATTACATTCGCGGTGAAGAAAACGGTCCCTATTCATTATACATATTTTTCAGTCCACTCCGAGTTGACAGTCATGTATCGTAGGAACGGCCAAGGCATTACCCTCCGCTGTTGATTTTCGATCACCAACAGAACATTGGATTATATGCATTGTAATTAGGAAAACATAGCCCAACGTCGGCCATAGCTGAATAAGTTCCTATTTATTTATACAAGATCGATGGACAAGAGAGGGAGGCGACTCGGAAAACATATGTCAGATTTCCATGTGAGACGCAGAAAGGGAATGTGAAATGGAGTACCGGGAAGGATTGCAGATAGGTGTGCTTGGGAATATAAAGCGGTCGGGCGAATTTAAAAGTATAGTGACAAGGGGAGGGGGATGAGAAGGACCGAATGGGTATGTGTATGCCAGTAACCTAGTAAGTGGCTTGGACGAGGATATTACCGCATGCTACGCGGTCGCCCTTCTCGTTATGGACAACAACCGCCCGGTTGGAAATAATGTTGCCGTTACGGATACCCAGATATACATCGCGGTAGGTCTGGGCCGACTGGGCCAGGCCGGTGCCGGTGGCGACAATGGGACCAAACCGGCCACTCAGATCCCCGAGTTCGCAAGTCGCAAAGGCGTCATTCGGGTTACACTTGTAGGTAGCGGCGCCCTTGTTGACCTTGGTCGGGTCGTAGTGGCCACCGGCCGCGCTGCAGTCGAGGTTCTCCCCAACGGGACCCTCGTGGACGTGGTAATGGTAGATCTGGTTGGGCTTGAGGCCGGTTAGCGAGTACTTGATTTGGACGGGAGCACGCG
>JANBPT010000732.1:0-24597 GCA_027575765.1 Tieghemiomyces parasiticus
GGCCATGGCGGTGGCAGTACCCGGGTCCAGGTCCATAGGGTCTGACCCGGTCGTGGATGGGTCATCCTCCAATCCGGCCTCCAAATAGCCAGCCAGCTGATTCGTAACTGACTGAGACAGCAGTTCACGTTGGGTATACAGGGTTTGCGCCAAGATCGTTTGTTTCAATAGCACCTTGGCCAAATTGGAAAATACCATGTCCTTGGGAGTTTGTGCAACGATATAATTGATACCTCTGAATATGTCTCTGTCCCTGTTACGCGCATCGATTTTATCAGAGAGCTCGACTAAACCTCGCAAACAATGCAGGGTCTAAATGGGCGGAAGGGCACGGGCGGCAGTCGGTAAGACCGTATGCAGGCTGGCGTTAGTTTCTAATAATGTGACGTGTACCTTGGTATCGTTAATTATTGCCTGCACTCAGACCGGTAGACATCAAGGTTCCGACAGCTGAACCGCACGTCGGCGTATTGCATAACGTCCTCTTATAATATTTCCACGTAGGATGGGCAATATAGCATAGTCAGAGCTTCCCACTTACATAATCACCCCAACAATCTCCAACCTTGTTTTTGAGGGACTGGCTGGTTTGACAGAATGCACTATACTCCTGGTCATTCAAGAACTGAACCACCTTACTAAGCGGCTCCTACGGCAGATTCAAAGGCTGACCATTCGGAGGGGGGGGGCGTTCAAGTTAGGACCCCCGGATTGGAAACCACCCAACATAGGGCTCACAGACGTGATGGACGCAAACCTGACGAGACCGGTGGTGGCCAGGGTGAGGATCGTGATGGATAACTTCATCGTGGCTGAGTGAAGGGGCGGGAGTTGGACAACGGTGGGGGGGGGGGCAAGTCACAAGGGTGAAGGTCAGAAGCAGAAGTGGGCGGCTTGGAGGGTTGAAGTGGAGCAGGGATAGGGGTGTGAGGATAGTGCAGAGAGGAGCAATAATTCACTTTTTTATACAAGTGGGATGGTGATCGACCAGGACCCCCACCTATATTACTGGGTAGCGGAGACCCCCTGCCTTGGCCCCCTGCTCCTGTTATTATCCGCGTACCCACATCAAGTGACTCCCATGCGGAGGAAAGGGCCCCAGATTGCGCGGAGTCTGACAGTCAACCATATATATCAGTAAATTAAATCGGTCGTCTGGGCCCTTTGAGGCCACTGTACACCATATGGACTTGCCCTTGTACCTGTATCCACGGCCGGGTAAAGTGGAGGAGACCCCGGGTTGGTCTGGGAAACACCAGTTGTCACTATGGGGAATGTTTCACCCCGTGGTGAGCTCATTGTAAGCAGTATGAGCTTGTCTCTTGGTCCACTGGGCTCCTCAACGGTAAACATATGAACCCTTCCCCATTGTTGACCGTGGTATACCCTCCCTTCCTCTCTATAATTACTGACATCCACACCAGTGGCAAACGGGTGGCGCCCTCCAATGACTTGGGATGTACAGGATAGAGAGCTCCATTGAGACTGAGGTGACATTCAACCATGGACGCCCAACGGAAGTTTTGGTGATGCAAAGGGCCACTAGCAATGTGGGTGGAGCTAGATAGGAATTCAGATGGAATAGAAGCCGGGGGCCAGGGAGATGAATATGAAGGTGCCTTGCACCAATGACAAATGGCTGTCATCTTGGTTGGCGTGCAAAACAGGCTCTGCTGTGGTGGCTACCTCTCCCGGTCCCTTAGCAAGCACTGTCCATACCTATTCACTTTTGGCTTTCACACTGGGCAGTGGTGGAAGAGCCGCCTTCAACTTTGTTTCACAAACTCTCTCTGTTGCACTATTTGGGTTGGACAGTATAGGGCACCTAAGGACACCCCTGCTTCTGACCCTGCCATTGGGAAATTAAGGCCATGCTTGGTGTGGCAAAATAAATGGCCCATCCAACACTTGTGAAGACACTGGGCCCAAGTTGGGCAGGGAGGGGTGATTTATTGCACCCACAATTCTCCACCCTCCTCCACTCCTTTGTTTTGTTACTTGTAATCTGCCCACTTGTTTGCATGTCATCTATACCTCATAGTAACTAACAAAAATAGTACCAACAGTGGCACCAATCACAATTGGAACTAATTGCACAAAAGGTTGGAGGTCCCGGGCCACTTTGTAATGATTGCTGTGTTGATATTAGGCCTGTGATGATATTAGGCCCAAGTCTAATACCATAACCAAAAGGCTATTCTACTATCACAGAATTTATAGTTCTGAAATAGTAGACTTGGGCTTTATCCTGGGAAAATCTAATGTGGTGATTCCCAATCACCACAGTGTGTATGGTGGTGGCCTCCATCTGGGCCAGTGTGGTCTCAATGGGCAGGCCCAGGGACTGCCACCACTACCAGGGGGTTGTGTTTCCACCAGGCCCTTTAGTATGTATTGCTAGGGATGGTGATATTGGTTGCAAAGAAATTCTCAACTTGCTGGTACTGGTTGTGGTGATTGGGAACCACCACATTAGATTTTCCCAAGGTAAAGTCCAAGTCTACTATTTCAGGACCATAAATTCTGTGATAGTAGAATAGCCTTTTGGTTATGGTATTAGACTTGGGCCTAATATCAGCACACTGGTTAAGAGGCTACTGGACAGCCATCCTGGTGGTTTGGGCCAAATTGTGCATAATTGGCATGACACCCCTCAACCTGCCAGTCAGCTGTGACTTGAGATGGATGGACTAGACCCTGGTAGTGGTGGCAGTTAGGTAAGCAATGCCAGCAAGTGAGTCAATGTGAAGGGAATAGGGAATGAGGGTGCAGAAGAAGACAGGGGTAAGTTTGAAAGTGGCTGTTAGGTTGGTTGGGACCAATCTTTGGAAGTAGGCTGGGAGGTGCTGGTTGGGGTGGGTGATGCCACCTGGTCAATGAAAGTAAGCCACTGGGAAACCCCCCGGGACAGGACTGCCAATGGTGGAACCTGCCAGGGGCCAGGTAAATCTGCTCTGGAGGACCCCAAGGGTGACAGTGTTAGCAATGGACACCCAGATGGATCCCATTCACAGTATATTCAGGATCTGCCTCCTGAGGGGGGGCATATGGATGGTACAGGTGGTCTGGCAGTGATTCCACTGCAGTATTGCATTGGTTGTAGCTTGAGTACACCTTCCTTGTGTGGTTATCTAGGATAATATGGTAAAGCCCTCATTAGCTATACCATTCTAGCTTGTTGTGTATTTTTCCCAGTTGGTGATTTGTTTGTACATTAACTTGCCACCAGGCGTCCTTCCCAGGACACTCTTGCACTAGTAGATGGTTGCAGCGTTCTTGGCCAGGCTGAATTGCCCCTGTGACTCCAGTACTTTCTGTGTAAGACTGAGCTTGGGCAAGCACTGAGTGATTCCCCTTCTGGGCTACCAGATTGTGTACATCTAGATGTTATTTTATGGTCTGTGGGCCAGTCCCTGTTTTGTCAATGGTCACAGTGGAGAATGAAGCCTACATATGCTGGTCCTGCACAGTCTGGTGACCTGTGGGGTGGCCGTCTTTTGCTCCAATGCACACTGGATACCATGTCCAATTCAAACAAAATTCCTGGGAAGGGCCCAGTAGCACATTGATGACGTTAAGCTTGGGCCAGCTGGAGATCTCCACCCACCGGGCTTCAGACTAATGTGAACGTTTCACACAGGTGGTGGTGACGGTACAAAGAGGCAAAGGATAGTTAAGTTGTTAGAATTAATGATACAAGTACCAGAAAAAGACATCAACAGGAGGTTGCTATCAACACCAAATGAACAGGTGGCCAGCAACTAAAGCAGGTTGCCAACCAAGTACCAAAAACGCTGGACTGACAGATTACTACCTGTCTCTTATTATGGCCGTCTCTTACTTAGCTTTTATATGCTGTCAATTGGCGTGGCAAGTTCACCTTTGGATATAGATCCTTCCGCTACAACCAACCAGTGTTTCCTTACAGCTCCCTCCTTTGGCTAAAACCTTGCTTCATCAATCCTATTGTACGACTTATAAAAGGCCACCGCATTACTACTTATATATGCTAACCACCTCAGTACCTTGGACTAGAGAGTGGATAGGCAAAGCTCCTTGATGACAAAAATTCCTAGCTATATATAAGGTGTTAGCGAAAGCTACCTATAAACTGCATCCTACCCTATGACTACAGCCATTTTCTTGCTTCTCAACAAGCACCAATCCTCTGGATTATTCCCATCACAGGAATAGTTCCCAACCTACAATACTGCTAAACAATAACAGTGATTACACTAGTTGATAGCAAGATTATTGGGAGCTTAACGGTTAGCTGAGCTGCACAAATACAAACCCCTGTATAACACGCTGTACAGGATGACCCGGGGGAATTTTAATGGTCTGTCAGCTACTTGCTGCTTATTCTAGGGACTCTCCACCAGCAGGGACTGTACCCTGTCTATAAAAATACTTCCATTAATTTCTGATTAACAATCAGTTCGGGCAGTGACTATTGAGGAAGTTGGGTGTCAGTGTATAGGGAGACTAGATTTTTTTAGGTAACAATGAAGGAAGTGGTAGCAGGTCCCAGGTTGGAAGCCAGTTTGGTGGATATGACCTCGAGTTTCTAGCCATGGGAGCACAAGTGCTTAAGTATGACTTGTATATCATACTTTAGAAACGCATACTGGGTGGTAGGCAGAGTTATCGGTTTTTGGGTTTAGGCATGATATTGAAGAAGAGATGTACACTGCTTTCCGATAAACAACTCTACTATTTAACGGGCTATAACTGATGGGATGTCGTATTTGGCGCCCAGGGCTTTTAACCCATGAGATCAAGTCATGCGAATCCCAGATTCCTGCAATGACGTTCTGTATTGTCGTTTACCTTAACTACCATCCCTTCTGTTCCCTAACAAATCTAATTGATGAAGTCCACAGTAGTTGATTCTTTTTAAAGAGGCATTCCATCTACTACCTTTTTGGCAAGGTGTCAATTAGAGTATCTTGACGGTTGTTTAGCGAATTGTATTGCCTGGAACAAAGAAGGGCTAGTAGACAGCCACAATCAAGGGAGTGCGTACATAGAGAGAAACTGGGGTTTAAACCTGAACAAAACTCGAGTTCTCTGAAGGGGATGGTCTAGAAGTGGGCCTGGTCGTATTCCTCCTTGCTGATAAAGTGCCATTGAAGAGAACTCTCCGCCATCTCTCCGCTCAACAGGGCGTCATAAGCATTAGGACTTAACGCGATAGCCTGGTCGTTCTCGTCACGACTGGCCTGGACGGTAGCGTAGACGGCCACGCCGGGGACGCGAACCTTCACGTAGGCATCGCGGCCGGACTTGATGATCCCGGCGTCCTTGGGGTCAGCCAGACGGTGAGCGCTGACAGCGGCAGTGAGGCCCTCGAGAGCGGGGTCAATGATGGCCTCTCCCTGATGGACAACGGCATGGAAACGGTCGTAGTCCGTAACATCGGCCTGGGAAATAGTGGCACCCAGGGTACCGGTGACGGCCACAGCGACGGCCAGGAGAGTGGAGAGGGAGAACTGCATGCTTTTAATGGTGGCAAAGTGCGTCTAGTGGGAAGCGGTAGATTGTACGGGCGGCAGTGAAGATAGGTAAAAAAAATGGCTTGAGAATAAACAAATTGGGTACGGCCGGGATACGTGTGGCTTTTTATACAGAGAGTAGGAGGGAGCGAAGGGGGCATCCTTGGGGTCAAGTCACCAAATTGAGACGAAGGGCATAGGGTTGACTGCGTTTGTTGAACAGCATACTCCGCTTCCGAACAGGGCAGACACTTTGGTCTCGACCTCCAAATTGAAGCCACTGTGCGCCAAGATTGCTTAGAGAACCGGCCCAAAGTAGCTGGACAGTCCATTCGGCCCCTTCTTTCTCACTATAGCGTCTCCAAGCACCTCACCTTTCCCTGGCTTGGCAAGCCCCCCCCCCTATTCAACAGCCAATCTCAAGCCGGCGACGCTGGATACTGGGCGAGATGTTAGGCTACAGGGCCACATCGGTGTAACACCCTGTGCGCCGACGGAAGACACCGCCCCTCCATTGGTGCCAAATACCTCGCCCCCCCCCAAACAGGGGTTTCCGTCATCTGGTAGTCTGGTGAACCTTAAACGCGCCATCTTTCCATCACTGTCGCCGTCCCCTTCCGCAAGAGCAAGCTTCATAAGTATACCCCTAATCGGTAAGAAGAAGTTACACAGATGGACCCTTCGCAATGGTTCTCCCTTTTCTTTTTCCAACTTTTTAGATAAAAATATTCGCGAGACTAATTGGCCACATGTGCCACGCAAACCGACTTTCACAGGTTAACCTGTGGTCCACAGGGGCCGGAAGAAAAAGGGAATGGGGCGGCCGACCCCCTGGCGGTAAGGGCGGCAGCTCTTGGACGCCATTTATTTATTTAGTCTAGATATATAAGTTAAAAGCGGGAAACTGCAGCGTTTGAAGAGGTGGCGCTCACCCATTAGCTCCAGTAGAACTTTAGGTGAAATCTAGTGACCCGCGGACGAAATTCCCGCTGGCCTCCACTTAACCCTGTCAATCTACTTGATTCAGGTAGTCACCATGGACTTACGTATGGTGGAAATGCTTGACAATGTGTTTGCCTTGCCACGAAGGGTAGCGGGGTCGAATCCGGCCCCAGCTAGGCTATATTTCTTACCTCCCACCGTGGATCAGACCCACACCTCTCCCTCCATCTTGTCCCAGCCACTACCCTAGAAATGGAACAAGCGGTCCGGTGGGCTGCCTTCTTGTGAGGCCGAGTTGACCCAGCAGTACCCTTTATCCGACGCCAACCTCTTTTTGTCATACACGCTACGTTGAGGCGCCACCACTGGGCGATGGCCAAGGAGCAGAGCCTCTTACCATGTACCATGGCCCCGGTATCTGAAACGGTGTGATACAACTCGGCTCTACGTATTGCGATGAGACGCCGCGGTTGCCGCTGACTGGGGCTTCCCGCCGACCGTCACCATTACTCGGCGCATTTGTGTAGAAAGTGAAGGTCTCTATTAATAGCTGTTTAGTGAGAACAATGGTATACAATCACGGTTTGGCCGAAAGCTCATAATTTACATTAGCTGGGGGAAAAGTAGAAGCGGGAAGATGGAACATCTACCGCCTTCCCATACACTACACATGCATATGCAAGCTCACTAAGCGTAAGCAGCTATACCATCGCCTCTCAGCCTGTTCAATACCTTTCTGGCTGTCACCTATAATCCATCACATATGTATGGTACATGTCGTCGGTCCACCCGATATTAAATATTCCCATGGGACCCTTTCGATCCACAGAACACCTTACATCGGTCGCACCCCATTTGCATCACCCTCCGCAAACGTATCTCGCCGCTTCCACCCCACCAATCCGACGGGATGCGACCTAGCTAATGGCATCCATAGTAGATTTCTTATTGATCTTACAGTGCATTGCCCACTCCCCATTACTTGTTCATATATTATCACCATGACCTTCCCCCCGCACATCCTTGCCCGACAGCGCCAGGTAGCGCAGATCGCGGCGCGCATTTTCAACAAACCCTTCAGTGCCGAGGGCAAGCGCACGGGGGCGCAAATCCTCCGCCAGCCACTCAAGGGCCCTGAGGTTAACACCTACTATCCGGCCCCGCCCATCAAGATCTCGGAGCTGCGGAAGCTGCTGCCCGAATTTGAACTGATCGATAGCGTCAATGGGCCACGGCTGGCTAAACTAGACTCGCTGCGGAGACGCGGCAAGGGTGCACCGGTAAAGGGTAAGTTGAAGGAGAATCTAAGGTGGTCATCTCGGCGACACGAACCTCACAATTCCTTGTTGAGGACTACGCCGGAGTGTACATCGGCCTGCAGACCTCGGCCGGGGCTCATACAGTTGCCTACCGATCTACCGCGCATGTGTACCCGGCTAGTTGTCAACCTAACTATGGCTAATAGAACCTCGCACTATGCCGTCTCTTTCACTACTCTCTATCCAACCTTCATCGACGCACAGGCAAGGGAAAGCGCGCTACAATGGGCAAGAAATAATTGGAGCAGACGTGGCCTTCCGAGGCTTTCAGGGTACCCGATGGGGATACCTACCATTTCGGCGGATTGGAGCTGTCCGACCACAGTCTAGTCATCATGTCGCCATGATTAAAGTTACGCATCAAACCATCATTATTTTCCTGGAGTTATCCTCACGGTTAGTGGAATGGTAGCCCTCGATTTTCCCAATAGATAGAAGCGGACCTGGTGTGGACGTCCTGAACGGAATCAGCTTACAATGGCGCCTAGCGTAGACCTTGTGGCCGGTCCCTCTGCGCGATCGGAACTCAGGGCAGAGGGTGTGGGAGTGCAGTATAGGCCTGGGAGAGCTGGCGCAGTCTGCTGGAATAGGCGTGCACCCCGATATCCCCAGCAATGATGCGCGGTACCTGCACATGTGTGGGTAACACCTTCGGTATGCCCCACTGACGTCTCTAGCGGCTGGTTGACAGACCAAGTGGGCCCTCCCTATCCAGCCCATCGCATAGGATTATTAAATCACCAACGTTTGACCACCCTGATTCCAAATTAAAACAGGCGGACGGTGGAACCATACTCCGCGCTAAGCAAGATAAAGGCGCTGTTGATACAGACGCTGGGTGGCGGGAGTGGAGCTGGTGGGCAGGGGGCTGTAGGAGCCTGCCGATAAAGGACGCAAAGCGAGGGTCAGGCACAGCCCCATATCCTTACGTCAGCCCCTTTAGCTTGTCAGTTAGCGTTACATCCTTTTCTTTTCCGCCTGCCCTTTCTTGAGGTTACACCGAACGTTGCCGACTTAGTAACGCGTTGCCCTCAACACTACCCCCTTCTCTTACCCCGGCTTTCCACTGGCTGTTTTGGGCTTGGCCCTCATTCACTCGCACTTTTCACTCTTGCCAACTACGTTTGGCGCATATTCCTACGCGCCCCCATCTCAAGTTCGTGTGTCCTTCACTTGACCAACTTTTACCCTTACCTTCCTTAGTCATAACGCATCTCCCCCTGGACCGTAACCGGCATCTGGCACAGACCCACCCAACCTGCATTATGGGCAACAGCAGCTCCCATTCCCCGGCCGAGGTTGAGGCCTCGGTCTATCTTAACAGCCAGGAGCGCGAATCGCTACAAAAGAACTACGACTACATTTGCCGCATGCTGAACGTCGAACCAAAGGACGGCATCCCGGTCCAGAAGCTGAGGGTAAGTGACCGTTTAAATCAGTTTTCAACCGAGCCAAGCGAGGGGTGTGGCAGTCCCCACGCCCCTGGACCCCCCCCCCGCACGCGACCCTGAGAGCCCGCGCTGGCAACCCTTTACGCCTCCCCCCCTCCAACTGCTAAAGTTTAATTAGCCCCCCTCCTACCTACCTTCTTCCGCCGCGTTGGATTTCTCCGCTAGGCCTCCAAAATCCTGCCATCATTTCTGGTGCGGGGTCTATTAGCCCCACCGCGAGACCCCCAGGACCTCTCCAAGCCGGCCGAGGCCCGCAAACCCCTGCAGGTGATTAAGCACGCCGAGTTCCTGCTGGCTGCGTGCCGAGTGGCCCGGTCGGCAGGCGCGGAGCAGGTGGCCATCTTTTTTGATATGGCGGACCTAACGGGGCGGACCTTGTATGACTGGGTGGCACATATTGTGGCGCTGGCTCTGGAGGCGTGGCACCGGACCCCGCGACGCGCTGGCCGCATCCGGTCCCCGTCGTCCACCGAGGTGGCTCGCCGTGAGGACGCCCTAGTGCGGTATCTCCTACTCGCCCCGTACTATAAGCGCGAACAGGCCTTGGATTTTGACTTTGATCCGGCCAGCGAACGCCACCGGACGTACCGGTTCAACCTGGCCGAGTGGCTGAAACGATGCGAGACACCGGGCAACGTGGACCTGCCGGCGTTCCGGTACTGGCTCAACCATAACCCAGCGCTCCGCCACATGACCGAATTGGCCTTTGAACGCATTTTTTTCACGCCACTCGACCCGACCCGACCCCTCCTACCTTATCCGGAGGCCATCGCTGCTCAGCGGCTCATGGCCAACCTCTTGTCGCCACGCCAAGTAGGCCGGTCCCAGCTGCTCACCCGAGGCGATCAGTGGTTCTTGAACGACGCCCTGCCGAGCACCTGCCGCGAGGAGTGGGACCTGGTATTTGCCAGCGACCTCGACGGTAAGAGCTGGAACACGTTCGTACACCGCCTGTCCCGTAGCGGTGCCACCCTCATTGTCATCCGCGAGCAAGGTACGGGCTATATCTTTGGCGGGTTTGCGTCCGACGATTGGGTCTCGCACCCGGACTTTTACGGCACCTCGGCCAATTTCCTCTTTACGGTGCGGCCCGACCTCCGCGTCTACCCGGCCGGCACCATCAACGCCCACTACCAATACCTCAACCAAGGCACCCAGACCCTGCCTAACGGGCTCGGGATGGGCGGCCAGCTGGGCTATTTTGGCCTGTGGATCAACGCCGACTTTGAAACTGGGTGCTCCCAAGCCGGCCCCGCGTGTTCCACCTACGGCTCTCCTCGCCTGTCGCACGAGGAATACTTTAGGATCGAATCTATCGAGGTGTGGCAGGTACGCCGGTCGCCGACCGATAGCGACGATGAAGATGGTGCAGTGGCGGGCCGTCCGCAAAAATCGGCCATGGACGCTCACCCCGACGCCGTCGCCCTGTTGGAACTGGCCAACCGCAAGATGTACGCCTCTTCCGTGCGAGATCCCGACCTGGACCTCGACCCACCTACCGCATCGCATGAACATGATCACCACCCACACCGCCACCACTCCCATAGACCGCACCACCGTAGCGAAGTCGTGGATGATGAGGATGATATGGAGGCCATCCTTAAGCGGCGGCCCAAGGACTACCCGGAGGAGCGATACAAGTAAACTCGGTCGATCGGCTTCTCCTATATCTCCCCCCTTGACTCTGGTGACCACTCTTTCTGGCTCGCGGCGATGTGCCCGCCCACCTCTGGTTTCTAAACTATCCAATAAAGCGCCCACAGTAAACTCAGCCAGCTGCCGGAGCTTTACGCCACTAATCTTTACAGATATCGACCGCGGTCCTTATGCTGCCGTAGTGCAGGCTGTACCAGCGCTTTCATTGTCCTTTGCTTGAATTCCAATCCCATTATAAGATCAACGAAATACAAGGGAAGGGAGATGATTATTTCAAGCGACTCGGCTAACATTTATAAAAAAAGTGGACCTCGGCCAGTCTCCGCCCCTAGTTTCACAAAGCTCCTAGCCCGTTCGGTATCCATTAGGACCAAACCTTTCGTAACCCCCTACCCGTCCACCGGATTAGAAAACCAACCATGTTTTACGTACCCGAAATCGCTGCCATGGAGAAGCACGGTATGGCGCTGATCTGGTAAGCCTTGTACGCGTTCTTACACGTCCGTCTGGTCTTGCACAACCGACATACCAACCATAACCCACCTCTCCCTTACGACGTACTTCTCTCCGTACGCTTGAAGTGTCTCATTTTCCAAACTATGTATTCATACCCTTTTATACTACCCGGGTGGGACCTAAGGCTGGCCGCCACGTTTGGTACGCGAAGCCATATGCGTCGCCTTACACGCAAGGAAATCTCGCATGTCGATGTGCAGCGGGTCTGGTAAGTCGATGGTGCCTATTGCGGGCTGTGGTACCGCGTTTGTTTGTTTTACCAGGTCAGATAAACACGGCGTCAGGCGCTATTGGATTAAAAATAACCCATGTTTTGTACTGGCTTGGACGGACCCCCATTCTATACGCTTTACCCTTCCCCCCACGCACACGCACCACCAAATAATAATCATAATACTTAGCCGGTATTTGGCCTGTCCACCACAGCCTCTCGCGCTCCGCCTCTTGTCGAGCCTCGTAGTGGGCATCTCCCGCATTTACCAGCAACAGGTCGGGTATTATTCTGGTGAGTTCCAAACTTGACGTAGTCGGCAGACCTTAATTGTAGGGTCTCCAAGTAAATAAGGGGCTCAGATCCATGGAGATCCGTCTGGCATATATACTCTATTTCAGCTGACTGATCCTTTTTTTAAAATAACGCGATCATATATGATACCTACGACTTCTATCCCATGGAATCGGGCAGTGGATGTCAATAACGTCTGGGGCGACCTACGCCGTCAAATTACTTTGGATTATGGCCCACTCGCAACCGATATGGTCTGCGATACCGCCAGGTGAGTACCCTGAACCTGAATAATGACTAGGTAGGGGAGCTAAGACAACCACCCCGAATGCGCGGTGGCTAAATCCTGCTGAGAAAAAAAAAAGCGTAGCGCATTAACTCATTGTCTGTTATGTGGCTGTGTTCTCACTTTGTGGTCCTCTCCTCTTTACTCCAATAGATTGGACACCATCACTTTGCCCTTGGATTACTACGCCACCATATCGGAGGAACCGATCCTGCTATCTCCGGATGATGACATGGTAAGTTAGTCGGTCACCATGCGACGTTGATTAGCACCCTCATTGCGAATACCTTTTGTATACGTGGAATTAACCAGTGTCCTTATATCCTATGCTTGCTTGATCGGAATAACTAAACAAAACAGAGATTGGCCTACTTCCTCAAAGGTCACGAACCCGCAATTAGACATCCGAGCCTTCCCGAGGCTAGCCTTCAAGCCAATGGTGAGAATTACTGTTGATCTAGCTGGCCAGGTAAGGGCCGAGCGGAGAATTACCCCTGTCTATTAACAAACCGTCAATCCTCACGACGTATGGACGGCTACTTTTTTACGCTCTGCACATCCCACCCTCAAAGACCCCGCCCCCTACACCCTCTCTGAGCCGCACGGAGACATAAGCCTACTGCTGGGGGACGATGGACTGAGCCTGGAACTAGACAGCGGTTCAGACGCGGAAGCCGGGTAAGTGTCCAATGACAATCGGCCTGGTTTGGGGACGTGCGCGGTTTAAACACACGTCGGTAGAGGTCAGTCAGCTCTAAGGGATCGTTCTCGCGAAGAGATATTGTTTAAAGTGAGACTATATAATACGATACACTCTCCTCACCTACTAGACTCGCCTTCGAAGAGGCTTTTCCGCTACCAGATGACGATGCGACTGCACCAGGGGATACCGTCGCCCGCCCCGAACAACCTGATTATGAAGCGGCCGCTGGCACCATGCACGGTCACCTCTTTGCTGACCCCGCTCTAGATCAAAGTACGGTTAACAAGGTAAGATTCCAAGCCCAATCTCCCGGCGCTCGGCTGCCGGTCGGCCATACTAAAGGCCCAATTGCCCAGCTCCTGGGTCGGGCGCAGACCGGTTCTTAGCAGCTGGAATGGCTAACCCTTCCTTTCGCCCTTCTACGCTCCCAATCGGTACATAGAACACGGTGGTGGTGGATCCACACAATCCGTTCCTAGTTCTTCCGATTCCCTCGGAAGTCCCATCGATTGCATCTGAGGCGGGTTCGATGGTGAGCGAAGCTGTCTCCCATACTGGTAACATGCTATATGAGCGACCCGAGTTGGATATGAGGCACAACCTTGTCAGCGACGTACCTTTGGTAAAGGAAAAGCGCAAGCGCCGCCTGTTCGACGACCATACGGAACTACCTATGGACGGCCTTTATCAGGACGATGCCGAGTATTTGATTGATATGGAGTTGTTGGCTCTTAAGCGGCTATGCAAGGTAAGGCTATAAGGCCAAAACAAAAAAAAACTGATGACAACGACAATAGTAATTCAGTGCACTATGTAAAGCCTATACCCCTCTTACAGTTGTTTTTTCGTCTGGTATACCATACGGCGATTATATGGGGTAGGTGGCCCGTCAGAAGGCGCATTCCCAAGCCGAGGCCCTGGGCTGTCGGTTCATGTTTAAAGGTAAGCATTGAAGCCTAAGCTTTCCGAATGCAATCCAGCCTAGCCCCGGTACGTGAGGAACGCCTGACCATTTTTTTTATTTCATCCTTTCGGTTAAAACGTTACCTTGATATTTGTCAACCCAGCCTCCAGAATTGCCGGAACGATTGCCCATGTGCTGGCATCCAAGCCGCAGGTTAACTACCCGTCACTCCCACCCGAACTGGCACTACGCTCAGCCGCTGGTAAGTCCTTACTCATCACCATCTAGAAAAAAAAACTTGACGGGGGGATAAGTCCTCACGCACCGAGTACGACACAGCGACCTGTTTCTCTAAAAGCTAACTCCAACTAGTGGTTTACCTGCCTACTCTACTACCACAAAACGATCACGTAGGATTCGAAGCTCCCCAGAGTGGTAGGTTTCAGTGAGGGCATCAGTGTTGATTGCAACCAGGAAACCCGAGACCACGTGACATTCTCTGGATACCCCCCTACATATCCGGTTGTTAACAGGCTCCCTCCCGGTCACTACCCCTATCTACCCCACAACCTGAAACCCCCTACGCATCACCAGGTCATAGCGCCGGGCTCTCAGACGGCGCTGAGGCCAGCCCTTACTCAATGGCCGAGGAAACCAATGTTGAAGTGCTTCGCGTAAGTGGATCTATCCTACTCACCATACCATCTCAAGTGTGGCAGCAACTCCCGTTGGATTCGTCTTCACTGACTATTAGTAGCTGATATTCGGCTTAGAGGAGGTTCACCCAAAACAACATTCGTCTTGCCCCAATATACCCCTTGTCCTTAACCAGCTGGACGCGGACCCCGAGGAAGCCCGTGCTGAGGCGATACCCGACTCTGAGATGGAAAACAGCATGGCCCGGCCGCTCCCTCCCTGGAGTGTGAGCACCAGCCGAACCCTAGGTACAGCCAAATCAACCCCTCATTCGTGAAGGAATAACGAAAATGGCGGACGGTGGTAAGGAGGGTTATAGAGGCTGGTGGCTCTAACCCCGCGCCCGCTTATCATCGTATGATCTCATTCCGCCCTGGACTCGGTACTCCCCAACCCCTTACTATTACAGGCATCTCGTCGCATAACGATCGCAGCTCCCTTGCCGACCCGGCCTTCCAGTTTGAACGGATTCATGGCGGTCCCCACAGCACCTTGCAAACGTAAGCCGTGATACGGGCCATAGACACTATGCCATTAGAATAGTCTGGAGGTAAAACGGCTTGTCGCGTTAACCCTTTAGGTTACATCGCCCTTAACCCCTTCCTGTGCTATCTGTCTCTCTTTCTCTCTTCCCCCCCCCGCCCTCCACTCTCGCCATACCTATTCCTCACCCGATGGCCTTAATAAATAGGCCCACGGGGCTACGCAGCCGCCTATCACTTGCCTCAGTCCCTCGGCTCACTTTTTCCGAGGGTCGCCCTGGTCGCCTCGGGGAGGTCCCGACTTGGGAGTTGGCCATTCCTGGTAAGTGACGCATTCTATCCGACCCTTCCCCTCCGTGGTTCCCTCCTGTCCTATCCCCGTCCAAGTGCCCGACTAACCCGTAACCATCCCCTCACTCTGACATACTTCGCTCTACTCGAAACAGAGGAAGACTCACATGTGAGCAGTCACGCCCTCGGACTTAATACGACGCCTAGTGTCCCCACGGAAGATAGTAGCCTGGCCGACGAGCTAGACCGTGACCGGGCCAATTTCCTCGGGTAAGTTTATTTTATTATTAGTATTATTAATATAATTTTTAATATAGGGGGGCCTGCCGAGAGAAAAATTCAAGGTCAGAGCATGTTGGTTACCCCGACTAACGCTAATTCTACGGTGGCGTCTCCTTGATCAAACCCCAGCTACCTGATTGGTATCCAGCAGACCACGCTGGAGACCCACTGTACATTTTCTGAAGTGATCCCGCCCAACCTCGGCCGGGCCACCGCCTGTCAGGCCTTCTATAACGTACTGGGTAAGTCCAGTGGTGAGTGATAAAAGGTAGTCGCTCTCTTAAACGACGGCATGTCAAGGGCTTAAATACCTGTCCGGAGTACTTGGCCGTAACCTTTCCCTTCTACCGTTATACCCACCCTCCTCCCCCCTACCTGATAGTGTTGGCCACGCTTGGGCACATTAGGATTCAGCAAAACGGTCCCCCGGGCGATATATGTCTAAATATTTCCTAAGTTGAGGCCCAGTCCCTATTTTCACGTTACTTCATGCTTTTAAATGTGAATTATCCGGTTTAATTGCAACTATGATGAACTGATTTTGGCCAGGCTTGCCACGCAAGCCCATCATTTTGGTTGGGTAGGAATGTATTCGCCCGAGGTAGTTGTCTGTCACTGACATGTGTTTAGAATATGGCGCACATGGAATGTACGGGGGGACGGCGGTCGTCAGGGGTAGCCACGGCGGCGACCGACACGATTTGGAGGGCGAAAGGCCCGCTTTGGCGGTCAAAGTAGGATGCCATCATGAAATCTACAGTGTAAATCTGGTCGAGTCGGAGCTGGGGCGGGTCCGCGGCAGACGTGGTATCTTTAAACGTCACCTGCGCGTTGCTATCGCTTCCGGGCGGCATCTGAGTGATTGCAGAAGTGGTATCGGCGCCCGAAGGATCGTTTGGTGTGGGCTGGCCCAGGGGACGCCCGCGGTAGTAAGGTTTAAAATCGTGCAACGGGGCATCGATAACCAATAATGCACCGGCTGATGAGACGGGACGACGGCCCCTTGTAGCACCACTGTAGCCACTGCCTTTGATGTCCTCGCTATGGGTGGGGACCTGGAAAACGTATTTGAACTCGACGGAGCTGTTACGTCGGCCTTCGGGCTGCGCCGCGGCCGGATCATCATGAAGGTTGATCGCGTAGTATTTACCGCCCTCGGGTTCCACACCTTGGTCACCGCCAGGACCAGCATTCCCGGCAGCTAACGGTGGCTGGTCGATGGCGTCAGGGACCTTAACGGTTAGACGAAGACTGGCGGCCCCGGTCAGGTTGAGGGGCTTGCCTTGGTCGTTGATGACTTCCGTGCGCTGAGAGGCGAACCCGGCACCGCCCAGAGTTTTGGTATCCAGAGTGCCTTGGAAAGTAACGCTGCGGCCGCCGTCGACCGGGACGAGGAAGCTTTCGCTGGAACCACCACGCACCCTACGAGCGAAGGAGGACGGTGGGGGAGGGGGGATGGAATGGTATATATTTTTAAAAAAATAAAAAGGCAAGTACCATGGGAAAAGGTGAGACCCATGTACTGGCTAGTTGGGGTGCGAGTGACAATTATACACCCTGCGGGGTGGGGACCGACGGGTCTCGGCATTCGCACCGAGCGGGTCAGCAGCGTCGGTCTCTTCAGCTTACCGGTCATCGACTGCGGTGAACTTGGAGGCGTCCCATAGTTTGTCGCCACCAAAGACGTAGAAGAGGAGGTTCACGGTGATGGCGCAGGCCTTGAGCGCGGTGGGTCCCATGGCGATGTATCGTGGTTCGTGAAGGAGGGCGGGGGGTAAGTGTATAACAAGCGCAGGTAGAGCGGGTAACAGAACTAATTGCAGAAGCAGAATCTCGCTAGCTAGAACTTAAGAGGGGTATATGGGTTGAAGCTCTGGAACGCAGGTCGGTTTGACTGGTATGGTGGAACGTCACTACTACCACATGTAGCACAAGCTGTAGGACAGCAGGCTGGCGGGTTGTACCAGGATCGGTTGGTTCCACCGCCCTATGTGACGTGATCCCTTTCCCTACATTGTGGCGACAGTGGCTTGTTCGTCCCACAGCTCCCAATGCCCTCGACTCCTGTGCACGCTCCTGCCTTCTCTCCCCAGCAGCGGCTTTCCAGCTGCAGACCAACCTCTCCGCCCTAGCTGCAAAGGTACGTTGGAGTGGACAGTGAGTGCATCAACAGGGGAAGGGTATGGCTTACCCGGGAGGGGAGGTTAACCCAGCCACGTCAGGACCTGGCAGGGGGCGGTAGTAAAGCGTCATGTATGGCTGATTAGGCGTCTTGAATTACAAGGGACCGACACCTCATCAAGCAGACACGAGGCACCCCCTTGTAGCTCTCTTTTCGACTGCACCGACGCTTCTCCCTCGGATCGCGGCAGGAGTGGGCCCTGATCAGATAGTATTGTATCCTCCCCTATCGATAACCGACCGTGCATATTAACGTTCTCATATTCTCAACATGCGACTCCCCTTGGTCACCCGACGTGGACGACTGAGGCTGGTCACTCCGAGCGAAGGAGGCTGAATTGGCAAGGCAGAGTGGAAACATGGCCAAGATCCCCAGCAAGAAGTAGCTAGGTGGCGATAACACGGCGTTTCGCCAATCCTCTCCAACTCAGGAAACCACCATCTCGAATCAGTTCCAACTGCCGCTCATGTACCCTCATGTGCTGTCCTTCCCCCCTCCTCACTTCTCCCCAACCCCCCTGGCGTATAGATTAAAGACGGAATAGAGGCAGGTAGGCATCACTTGGCTCTTCTGAAATGTCTCTAATGAAGGGTGTGTGCGTGTGTGTGGAAGTCGGTCTCTCCTATCTCCGGATCATCCCCAGCCCAATACTTGATGGGCAAGTGTTGCGGCCCTTGGTCAGGCGTACTAGCTGTCAGGCTTAACCATTCGATTAACCCGCTTCCCCACCACACACACACACACACACACACCAGGGGAGCTTTGTCAAAGACACTACTACATAGGGCTGCACAAATCCCTTCCCCCTCCCTCATATAAAATACGTCGTCGATTCCATCCTTAACATACAACATGCCTCTGCTCCGTAGTGAAAACACGCCCATCATCACGATCGACCCTTATGACTTCAATCTTATGAGTTCTATTTAATTTAAATATCAATATTTTTTGCATCGCTTAACCAATCTCACTGGTCACTCGACATCCCTATAATCATGAAGACCGCTGTCATCCTCCTCGCCGTTCTGTTTGCTTCCGCCGCCCATGCTTCTAGCTTCCGCCGTAAGACGGCCCTAGTGGACAATGTGGTCGCCATCGACTATTCTGAAATCCCGGGCCACCGCCACTCTCAGGTAGGCCTCCTTGATACCAAGCACCCACTACTCGTCAAGCTGGACGACTACGAAGTCCAGCGGACCGCCAAGTACAATCCCGTCGTAGTTGACCTGTCTAAGGTAGTACCGAGTAACCAGGCTGCCACGCCCGGGGGCAAAAGTGCAAAGCAGACCGGCGGTGCCGGCTCAACTCCGGACAGATCGTTCGCGCCCGCGGAGAGAGCGGACAAGGCCAAGGCGAATGATGCGCAAGAGGTAGTGGTACTGCATCAAGGGTCGACCGAGGTCATCTCCGGCCCTCCACCCCACCGGCGCAGTCAGTCGAATGCCTTTCGCAGCGCGGCTGAATCCGCCCGTACTGGCTCCCGCACCGACGCAGTCTAGAGCTGTCACCATTTCCCACCCTCCCCTCTCATCATCCACGATACCAGCTGCTCCATAAACAATTAGAGCAACTCGAGATATATGACTTTTTTGGCAGTACTATCATTCCATAAACACATACACACTAGGTGTGACGCCACTAGACCATTGTAATAAAATGACACGTACTGTTTCAGAACCTTTAGTTTAAAAATATACCACGCTCGAGAGGATCATTATAAAATCTTAACCCGTACATTTTATGAATTACTAAAATTACGGCATGTTGTAATGCAACGGAGGTGCGCCGTCCGAGGGAGGGGAGGTGCAGAGGAAGTAGTTTACTGAGGGGCTGCTAGTGACAGACGAGCTGGGCGCAAGGGTAACTTTGTCAAGTTAATAATAAACGAATAAAAATTACTTTAAGTCTGTCTTATATACGTGGGTTGGAACGTGACAAAGTACCAGCGGGTATAGTTAAAAGGAGGCTGACGTCGACTCTACCGCCACGGCGGAGTGGGGTCGACTTCGAGCCAGGGGAAATGGAGAAAAAAACATAGTCATCGTGGTTGTAGAGTTGACATGACTAGCAGATACTTATAACTGGAGGAATCTACCGGGTCGCCCGTTTCCGAGCGAAACCGCCTTGGCGGATAAGGAACCGAGAAACATCCGTGGTTTCTAGGTAGCTGAGGGGCGGGAAGGGCTGGGAAACGGCAATTCATTGCTTACGATTGACATCACCACTTAGACACCAAAGGACCAATAAATACGTCTGAAGGAGCTTACCTGCCAAAATAATGGACAGGTTATGGTCTCAACACAACGTGGAGAAATTCATTCGATTACAAACCCTGCACGAAAGATACCATTGGGCACCAGAGTAGAGATATGTAATGGTTTAATGCAGTAGGGTAGGGTGGGTGTCGTTGCCAAGATAGGGTCTTGAAAACAGCATATTAGGGGGGTCTATGATATAACAGATATGAAAATAAAGAGATGGCTGGGATATGGGTAGAAGCGACGGAATGTGGTGGCGTGGATAGAACGAAGGAGGGTAGTGGGCAAGCGAAAGTAGAGAAGTAAGGAAGGAGAGGTATGCAATATAAATTAGTGCGTGAAATGGTGATATGTATGAACGAAAGGGAGATATAAGATACAGAGAAAGGGGGGGGGTACGAGATGATAGGAGAGGACCAGTACTAGCGAGGGTGTATAGGGGGGAGGGGTGGGTAAGCGGTGGAGATATTGGGGAATGCAGGGCGATGGTGATGTTGAAGGTAGAGTGGAATAAGGAAAACAGAGGAGACGGAACATTGCAAGGCGGGCCACTCCCCCCCCCCCACCATCGCCAACTCAAGCGTAGTTGGGGGGACCTGACGCGTAAGGCGGGTAGTTGCCTGGGTGATATGCGCTCGGGTGGAAAGGTGGCAGGGTCGTCGTCGTCATGGGCGGCTTGCCATAACCGGGCGGCGGCGGGTGGTAAGCGCTCGCCGCGGCGGCACCACTATACGGGTGGTAGTGTGACGAGAGTCCGCCAGTTGGGTGCATGGTAGCCGGTGTATGGTTGGTGTGCACGGTGATTTCCGAGTGGGTCGACGACCCCGAGTGTGGGGCCGGGTAAGGGTTGGACCCCCAGGGACCTGGGTAAGGTGTAGCAGCAGTAGGGGTCGGGGCCGACCAATCCGACATCGGAGGCGGCGGTGGAGGGACATACGGCACGTGGTAGCCGTACCCGGGTGTGAAGGGGTAGACGGTAGCCCCCGGACCCATATGTTCGGACGGTGGACCACCTACAGGGGGTAGATGGTGGTAGGGAGCATAGGCATACGAAGGAGGGGGTAGGGCGTGCGGGTGGGCGAACGGGTAATAGTAGACGGCACCGCCGTAGTCGGTCCGTCCGGCGGGGGCGTGGTACGCGGGATGGTAGGCCGGTGCGACGGTGGAGGATTGAGGTACGTTAGTGGTGGCCGTCGAGTAGGTGATGGTAGCGGACGATGGGGGCTGCTGGTCGCGGGGGGCGGCGTGGGTAGCTGAAGATGGTCCAGGCAGGGCTGGGGGAGCGTACTCGGAGCGCGACGGGCTGTGGTGGAACGGGCCAGCACCATGCGACGCGGGCAGGTGGGGCCCTGAGAAGGCCGGATAGTGGGGGGCCCCCGCAGTGCACTCGGGTGGGGAAATGACCTGGGTGGGATGCTGATAGCCCCAGCTGGGGAGGTCGATGCCAGCCGCAGCAGACGCAGGGTCCACGTCGTTCCTATGCTGATGCGGCGGGGAGCTACTGGATGATTCGCTGCAGGTCACGGTGGTCGACGGGCCCGTGCCGGCGTGCTGCACGTAAAAGTCCGACAGGTTCTCCTTGTAGTCCACACGACCTGACCGGTCGGAGGAGACACTCTGAATGGAGGCGGCCAGCGGTGAAGGGGTGGTGACCGAGACGCAAGGGGAACTGGGCAGCGATGAGGTCGGCGAGGAACAATTGGAGGGAGATAGGTCAACGCCGACACAGTACCCTACGATGATGCTGGCCTCGCTGAACGCGGCGGTACCGTACTTGGTGTGGAGAACGGTGGACACGGAGGGAATACGGGCGCGCAACTGAGCAGCGCAGGCCCGGAGGTCGGGGTCAGGCTCGCCGACCACCGTCGCTCGGTCCCCGCCGTAGACGCCCAGCAGGGACCGAGCCAGGGTGAGGGCGGCGTCGGCCACCGTGGAGGGAAGGTACGCTAGGAAGGCCACATCATAGAGTGAGTGCTCAATCAGGTACCGGGCCACATTTAGTGTCAGGTCGGCCTCGCCCGCGACCAGCGCGCGCCGCTGTAGAAACAGTTCCGGGGACGGGTGGCGCAGGGCGTACTTGAGGGTGTCCATGACCTCTACCTCCATGCGCTTCAACTGGGGTCGGTCGTAGGCGCCGCTCCCGGCGTACACCAGCTCCTCGAGTCGCGGGACCCGCTGCTTTCTCTCCTCGAGCTTACTGGCAATCCACAGGCAGGCCACTACTAGCAACTGCAGCATTGTCCCGTGCAGGATTCGAGTTGAGAGGTAGCGGTCCATCAGGTTCACGGTCAGGTAGAGGGTGTCCTGCTGTAGACGCAGCTTGCCGTGGAGGCTGACCACGTAGTCAATCAGGGCCCCGCGGAACTCCCAGCGGATCTCGGGCTGCTGTGACATGTTGGCCAGCGATGGTCGTGTTTGACGCTCCAGTTGGTCCAAGTTAGCAGCCACTTCAGGGTCTAACAGAATCATCGTCTCTAGCGGGTCGCAGTCGGCGAGTCGGGCCGGGGGCGAGGTGTCACCGGGGGTGATTACCAAGGGCCGGGTGGGTGGGGGCACAGTGATATGGAGCGGGTTAGCAGCGTGCACTGCGCTGGCCGAACGACATGCAGGGCCGGGTGTTGTCGAGGCGACCCGACTAGACACACGGCTGGAGATGCGAGTCGACCGTGAAAACGAGGCGGGACCCGAGTGGGTCAAGGCACCGTACATGATGGTAGCTGGCAAAGGACTATGGGCGCTGGATGGAGAGGGGACGCGAAGGACCCGCGAGCGGAGGAGCCCGGGACGGGGAGCGTGTGTGGCGGCTAGCAGAGGGAGATAAAATCGATGCAGAGTACTCGCGGGAGCGGTGATGGGATGCTTTTAGGTCGGGTAGATTAGAGCTAGGTTGGAGTGGACTGGGCCAATGACTATTGCAGGCGGGACGGGGAACGCGAATACTCTGTCGGTGAGGTGAGCTAAAGAGAAACACGGCCGAAGGGGAAGTGGGCTACGCCCATATGGCGTTGGCAAAGCGGATTACGCAGTACACGACGGGTGGCATATATACGCCGGCGGGATGGGGAAGGCAGGGCTGCGCCGTAATGAGCGGCGGAAAAGTATGTAGGGCGGCTCGTGACGATGGCGACTCGCGGGTAGAGGGCTGGAGGGAGTCGGAAATGGCGGCCGGAGGAACGCGAGAGATAGATAGACGGACTATAAACTCGGCCTTAGGATTAGTCTGGCGGATACGGATCGGTGCGTCACCTTGGCCGGTGGGGATAGTCAGGGTCCTCTGATAAGTATGTAGAAAGGGAAGACGGGTGGCGCGATGGCCCAGCTGGACAACCTGAACAGGTGCGAGTGTCTACGCGGCAACGGAGGGGGGAGGGACTACGAAATGAAGAGGAGATAAGGTGCCCCGAGAGTAAAGCAGGGAGGCTATGTAGACGACACAAGGGTCCGGAGGGGGACGTACGCGAGTCAAAGTATTGCTAAACGGCACGAGCTGGGTGGATAAGGTCCAGGATCGTGAGCGGGGGGAGGAGAGGGCCAGGGACTCACAATGCCGTCCGGTGACAGCGTCACAAGAGGGGGGTGGGAGAGGGTGAGTAGCGTGCGTGGCGTTGGGAGGGAAGGAAGGTGACAAGACACCACAACCGTGGGAGGAGGAGAGGACACTGTGGATCAGTTAACCTGAGGGTAATAGAGATTATGCAGCGGCTGACGGTAATTGTGAAAGAGTGAGTGGCGAGAGAATCAAGCCAGTGTGGCTTTGTTAGTCCGGACGACACAGGTCAGTAAAGGCTGGGAGTGCTGGGGTATAAGGCTGGCCGCAGTCAAAAGCTGGACGGGGTGGGCATAATGGTGAGGAGGATGGTAGTTGGAATGAGAAAAAGCGGTCAAGTGCGAAGACCGTGTAACATTGGCAGACAGCGACGACTGTCAGGAGCGGTGAAGGGATAAACAGATCCTGTGGCTCAGGACCCGGGGAGGGGTGATTGCTAAGTGTGGGGCCAGAGAAACGAAACAGAATGGTGGACAAGGTAGAAGTGGAGCAGCTGAAAAGGTATGAGGGAAAAGCAGCTGGCTACGCGAAAGAGTGAGTGCGAGAGCGGCCCCAGGCGATGTAAACGGAAGGGGAAGGCAGTGGAAGCGTTGTTGGAATATAGAAGAGTGGTATCATTGACGGAGCCCAGGGAGGAAGTAGCAAGGCAGGTAGTTGGCAAGATTTATGCTAGGCGGAGGCCGTTGGAAGTCAACGGCAACGGAGAGGCGCAGTAGGTCCCAAAAAAAGATAGACGGATGAAATAAAACGGAGGCCGGAAAGGAAGATGTTAAAGGGCCGCTGTAACGGTGGGTTTATAAACGACGGCAGTGGAGAAGCCAGGAGCATGGGCTCAGGGGTGGGGTGGAAAGGGGCAGGCGGGTGCGCGTGAGCTCTCTCCCTTTGGAGTCGTCGAGAGAGGGAACGAGGGGCCCCGTTCAGAACAAAGTAGTTTAGAAGGTGCAATGCTCAGCAACGGAGCAACGAGACGCGCATACACTATTCACCCGTTGTTTCTCACATCCGGCCTATCAACCTTTGCTCAAGGGCCATCCACTTGGCCACCCAACGTGCGAGAGGTTGGGTCGAGGGGTGCAGACATC
>JANBPT010000733.1:0-24577 GCA_027575765.1 Tieghemiomyces parasiticus
ATCTCCGCCGCGGTCTGTGCAATCCGTGGGTACGTATGTGCCATCCTCCCCTCCTTTTGGATCCATTCGCGAGGGGCCGCCTATCTCTCAACCTCGTGAATTATCACCTTTCTAATGTCTGTAGTAGTTCGTATGTATTAGTAAATACTTCCATCAACCCACCCACTCCGTCTCTTCCGGTGTCGTGTCCAAGTGGTGCAGCCCTCACTTTGCAGCCACACGTCGGCCAGCCAGCAACTGCATTCTGTCGTTCTAGAGTGATAAGTGGAAACACGGCCTCTCGGGCATCCAGAGGTTCACGAACCCCCATTCCCCTCCACGGATCAGCCGCCATCCCCCAATATCTCACGGCTGGATGGTGCCGGTGGTTTAATTAATGCCCAGGGTCCACCCTAAAAGCCCCCCGCAGCCCGATCCAATTCTTCGTCAAGCAAACTGCCAAAGGCGCGGGTTTCTGGCGACGGAAGCGGGGTTAAGTGCGCATAGTCCCCGTGCTGCAACGTCATGGCCAAAGCGCTGTAGGGTCAGGGCGGTGGGGCAGGGGGTGAACCAGCTACGGTTAATTATTTCCTTCATTACCTGTAATCCATAATACCAGGGAAATATTCCCCCCTCCCCCCCCCCACACCAGCTGTACATGTCATCCTGGATCCATGCTACTTACCTGCAGGTTGACTTCACCAAATGGCCCTTCTGGGCCAGGGCAGTAACCAGTTCCTGTTGATGGTTATCCATCAGCGACTCGTTAACCACTGCGATGAGCGGCCGGGGTATTGACAGGCATTCCAGAATGGACCCAGATCCTAGACGACCACCATGGGTATGTGTGTATACATTGAGCAGGGGGATATGCCACGTTCAGTCCACGCTGCATCATGCGGAGCCATGTACGGCCACCTATCCAGTACGGATTTCAGAGCGTTACTCATCCCTCTCCCTTCATGCGCTAGCCCATAAACCACCTTATGGTTAGCTATATATTGGGTGGGTGCGTGGGTACTTACCACCATGGCTAATGACCAGGTCGGCCGCTCGCATATCCTCAATCACATCGGCCTTGTAGGCGTATCCCGACACCGCGATACGGCCAATGGGCTGGTAGCTTTCGAACGTGGCCCGCGAGGCGCCGTACTGGATCATCACCTCACCAAAGTCCAGACCGGCAAGTTGTATGAGCACCGTTGGGGACAGTACCTGGGCTACCAGCTCGTCGAAACCGGTGGTGCCGACCGTTACAAAGACGCGTTTGGTGCCTAGCGTGACCATGATATGAACGGAGGTGAGTAAGAGGTGGTCAATTATAATGCCCCGCATCAATCCAAGATGGGCGGAATGTGGGTGGGCTAGTGGTACCACCGTGTTGTAAATGTGAAAAGTCGACATGGAAATCCCCGCGTTTCAGTACATTGGGTAGCCCTTACCTAAGCCACTTGTCGTCACTATCCCCCTCCGGGTACAAGTCCTTCCCTGCCGCCCACACCTTCCGCCTCCGAAAAATACAAAAAAAAACAAAACACTACGCCCCCATACCAGACATCTAATCTCCAATCGCCTCCTCCCACATTCTAAAGCTGTGCGTTTGTATCTTAAGACTAGCTGGTCAGTTCCTTATCCGTCACAAACAACCGACTTGTCTGTCGAGCTCTCTGCATTTCGTTTGTAAGCCCCCCGCCCCTCGGGCCGTCATTTCCACATCTGGCCTCTCGCCTCCACCTCCCTCTATATCCTTCAGCCTCGGGTATGCGGGGAAATCTCTATCAGTCTACTCGCCGGCGGTTTGAACCGGGCCATAGCTTCTTCGAAGAGGGCGACATAGACGCTGGTGCATACTGGCTGGCCAAGCAGGCCTGCAGACCTACGGACGATGTCCTCGAGACTCAAGCCCTGCTGAGCACCGCCCTCAATGAGCCGCGGTAGGTAATAGGTCACCCACTCTCCGTCCACCCTGGATCATGCATGTTCATATCTCTGCCTGCGTGATATCCTGTATATTATGGCCTTCATAAGCCTTCTCTTTCTCTCTCTCTTTTGTCTAACACATGACCTCTTCTGGTCAATGATACTTCTCACCCTCCATCACCTACAGACCAGAGCCAATCCACTGTCCTGAGCGCCAGTGTCCCTACCCAGGCCCTTTCCAAACCCCCGGCGCCTACGAGGCCCACTACAGCACCTTCCACCGGCATTACTGCACCCAATGTCATGCCTACTTTCCCAGTCGTCGTATGCTCGACTTGCATCTCGCCGAGACGCACGACCCGTTCTTTTCACTGCGTAGTGCTCGGGGCGACCCTATGGTAAGCAACCCGCTCTACTTTTAGAGGGAAAACATGCCGTATTCCCATGTGCCAAAACTCCATCTTTTTGGTTAATCCATTAGAATCTAACAGCCACACACGCCCCCCTCTTCCCCCCTTGTGTGGGTGCGGTTTTTTGTTTGTTTACCGAACCCCACCCCCCTGCCCTATTCCTGCCACCGACGTATACGCCAGTACCAATGCCTCCTCGAAGATTGTAAGGGTCGATTCAACACTTTCCAGGGCCGCAACCGACACATGATCGACGCCCACCGGTATCCCAAACAGTACCGATTCAGCCTGTTGCATTACGGTCTCTCAGTCTTCAATCCTACCCAGGGCTCCTTACACCACCGGGGAGTAGTGGTACAGCAGTCGGCTAAACCACCACGGGCCCCATCGCAGCGGAGTACAGCGAGGCCTACAGAGAGCGATAACAGTCCGGTAGCCATGGAGGTCGATATATTGAGTAATGCGATGCGCGGACTTCAGGTTCGGGCCCCCAGGACGATCAAGTTTGGTCGGTGACAAAATTCATAAATACATCACTACCCTCGTGTGGCATAACGCCCCTATTCTTGGTGTCGTGCGAAGGGGTGGGGGGGGGGTTTACTTTCCCCGTTCCGTTTATTATCTCCTTTAATTATCATCACTACTGGTCATTCAAAAGCATCATTTCAGAACCACTTCACCAATCCCCTCCCCCCTATTTTTTTTTACCAACTCCTCGCTATCTATTATATTGCGCATGTTTAAAGAAACCGTCCGAAATTTGGCCTCGTAATTTTAGTGATCTTCCGACATTTTCTCTCGCGCAATTTTGTTCTCCAGCATCTCAATCTCGCGCAGGGTTTCAATCTTCTCGTCAAGTAATGACTTGCGTTCCCGTAACAATTGCATCCTGGGGAGTAGCACATATTATATATAAGGTTGAAGAAAGTTAAGAGGGTAAGTATGCAGGGCACAGCTATCACCCGTACACGCCAAACGGGGGTTACCTCCGTTCCGAATACGGCACACGCCGGGGCCTTAAAACAAATAAACAAAAAAGGACCGTAGACTGCACTTACCTCGTGTACCGATAATCACGTTCAGTGACGGACAGCTTGTTCGGGTTGGCCGGCTTGACCTCCGGTTTAGTGGCCGTGTGACTTGCTGGTGGCCGTAGTTCCTGGAAAAAAACAACAACAATCGTGTGTCGGCGGGAGAATAGTTAAGGTAGGTGGATTACAGGCGATAAATGTTAGTCAGAGTGCCTACGGGAGCCATTAGTACTCGGGAGAGTGTTAGCAACGCCTCCCCGCCCCCCCCTTCACGGCTCCTCCTCCTTCATTCCGCCTTCCCGTTGCGGACACATGTACCCTCATCAGTCCACCTTCTATTCCCTCGTAATCACGACTCTCACCTTGGCGGCTGCTAGCGAAGGTTCCTTGGACATGTCTAGGATGACGACTTCAGGTTCGGTCTCAGACCGGTTGAGTAGGGTACCGAGGTAGATACTCGCCGGAACAGATACCGATACGGCTATGCCCAGTAGGGCGCGTGGCGAAAGGCGGGTTCGGCGGGAGAGATCAGCAATGGTCACCATGGCGCGGGAAACGAAGTGGGAAGGGGAGCGGTGACTATTCTCGGTTCGGGCGAGATCAGTAATATGGGTACCAAGGAGACGGAGGGAGATGGGGCAGAGTAAAGGGTGGGTTAGGGGTTATACGGAATGTATGATTAGAAAAAAAGAAGCGGGTAAATTCTGGCACCCACTCTCCTCTCGTTGATTATCCGAATGGCAGCTGGACCTCACATAGCTTGTGTATTCTATTATGGCGGAATAGCCGTGCTTACACAGAAGAAAGGCTTACTCATGGTGGGGATACTCCCCAATATTACCTCACAATCTAACTGAAAGCTGACAAGCGTAGTCTTTCGTGGCAAATTTTTGTCCAAGGTTTCTTCGGCCCGCCAGTTCCCCTCCTCCCCCCTTCTTAGAACTTTAAGACCACATCTTCATGTACAAGGTTGTTATTTTGACCAGCTACAGTGATAAAATTGCTTTAATTAGGGACCCTAAAGTGAGGTAAGCTCGCTAGTCTAGGCAGGCAGGTAGGCAAACGGAAGGCCCCCTCCTTCTTTCTCTCTCCTTCTCTACCCGCCCTCACTTCTTTGGGCCGACTGTATATATAATTTACGGGACCGAGTGATAATGGAGCTTGGGACGGGCCCGCTCGTACTGTATAGGCCACTTGACATAGACGCCGAGCTGGGCAGCGGCATCAAGAACCCAGTTAGGGTTACGCATGAAGGCGCGACCAATCACGATCATGTCCGCCTGTTTCTTCTCCAAGATTTCCTCGGCATCGATGCCGCTCGTAATTATCCCGACGGTACCGGTAGGGAAATCCGGGAGGGCCTTCTTGACTTGGGCGGAGAAGGGCACCTGGTAAAGTGGCTTAGGGTGAATCTTTTGGCGCGGGGTGATACCACCAGTCGAAATGTCCAGCAGGTCGACGCCATGGGTCTGGAGACGACGGGCCAGCTCTACGGTCTGGTCACCATCCCAACCTTCGCCGTCCTCGACCCATTCGGTGGCCGATACACGGACAAACAGAGGTCTCTCCTCGCCCCATACCTGGCGAACCGCTGCCACCGTCTCGAGGAGCAGTCGCGTACGGTTCTCGAAGCTGCCGCCATATTGATCCGTACGGTGATTGCTGGACGGCGACAGGAAAGTAGATAGGAGGTATCCGTGAGCGGCGTGAATCTCAATGACATCGAACCCGGCCTTATCCGCGCGACGGGTGGCGGCCACGAAAGCATCCTTGAGTTCCTGAATTTGCGCAAGGGTCATGGCGTGCGGGATAGGCATATCCTGGGGACTATAAGGTTCGTCGGAGGGCCCCCATACGTTATCGGGCCAACCTCCCTGGTCGGCACCCACCACTAAATCCGCGTGGCGTCCAGCAAATGGTGTGTGGGTGGAGGCCTTGCGGCCGGCGTGTGCCAACTGGATACCGATCGGGGTCCCCTGGCTGTGGGCAAACTTGACAATCCGTTCAAAGTGCGGGATGTGGTCGTCTTTCCAGAGCCCCAGGCAGCCGGGCGTGATGCGGCCGTTGGGGAGGACGCCCGTAGCTTCCATCATGATGAGTCCCACGCCGCGGACGGCGAAACTACCCAGGTGGACAAAGTGCCAGTCGGTCGGGTAGCCATCTTTGGCAGAGTACTCGCACCTGGTTGAGAGTGAAGTAAGGTGAACGGAGGGATGGCGGTTATGATTATAATTATGATTATCTACAACGTGGGGGGGGGAGAAGTTCACCAATGACAGGTAAGGGGCAAATAAAACCTGTGCAGTAGTTTGTCTGTTTTTTTTTCCTACTACACCTTGAAACGCAACTACCAAAAGGCAGCATCCCTTCATTGCGGTCTTAATGTCGACGCCAGGTTTACCCGATAAATACTTACATGGGAGATACCATGATACGGTTACGCAGGGTCAAGTTGCGAAATTTGAGTGGGGTGAAGAGCAGGGGCGGATTCTCGTTCGTACCACGCTTGGCGTAGTCGTCCGACACCAAGGCATCGGAAGCAGGCATCATCGTGCCGGCCGGCGGGTCCTGCACCTGAACAAACTCGTACGGCGGTTCCTCACTAACTCCAGCCTTGGTAGCTGACGAGGGAGGGGTAGTGGAAATTGGCATGGTGAATTCGGCGTTTGTCTAGGGCGCAGGGTTAGTGGGTCTAAGGGGAGATGTCTATAGAATGAATAGCTGGATCAAGTCGAAAAAGAAGGAAATGTTTGCTTAACATAAGAAAGCAAAGAGTAAGATCCAACGTATTTCAGCTTCTTCGGTACGGTATTTAATGCAAGGCTACTTTCGAAGTACAGAAAGTGTGACGTACATTCTGAAGGTAAGCCAGCCCACTTTGGCGCTTAGGGGTTCAAAGTCGCATTGTACCTGCGCTTCCCCTTGGTCATGCTTAATGAAATGGCGTATGCGCGGAATGGCGTAATTCCGAAACGTCAGCCTTCCGGTCGCCGGACCAGTGATATTATCCATCCAATTAGCTTTATCTATGACGATATTTATCAACTCGGGATTAGTAAGAAATGGATGCGCCAGTACTCTACGATGTGAAAGGGCGCCGCCCATTCCAAAAAAAATATAAGCCGTCACTTACTAGAGAACGGGGTGCGTCACGGCCGCAGCATAGAGCGACGCACGGTACGCGAATTCACTTGCCCCAACAGCCGGTAGGAACCGATCAGTACCGTGGTGGAGGTGGTAGCGCATGTAATTTTTTTATAGCCAGGTATTGTGGCAGGCGAGACCCCGAGGGGTGAGTTCATTGCGATACGTTGCAAGCTAGCTACAAGTTAAATTATAAAATATTAGGAGTTGAATCTGTAGGATTATATAGCCGGAAGATGTGGGGAGGGGGTTGGGTCTTGATTGTGTCCCGGTAGTTAGCCATAAAGGGTTCCTTGGTTCGTTCGTTGTGGCCAATCGTTGCTGTTAAGTGGGTGGTGCTTGCTCCTGTATGGCGTTGCGGTGGCTTGCAGGGTCCTGTAGAACGTCGGCTTTCGGATCCCGACAACCATAATGATCAGTAAAAAAAAGGGAATATTAGGCGTATGCAAAGGGTGGCCTCTGAGGACGCTGCTGACCATATAGGTGAGGTCATGAAGAACCATGACGACACAGCCATCGATAAGGAATAATGCAGGCGGCAATGGTTTAAGAGTGTCTGTGGTAAGGATTCATTGGAATTTTAATGGTGAGTCAGGGGTTACTCAATTAAGAGGAAAGCTGAAACAAAAGCAGGGCTGCATAGCAATTGTCATAGTATTGGTCCCCAACGTAATGCCGGCTGTGACTCAATACCTGGTTGGCCGGGACCACCTGCGGTCTTGCAGTCGGGCCTGTCCTGGAAGGAAGGTCTCATTGCTGCAAATGGACGTAGGTCGGTGGGTTCGATAAGTACTGTACGTAGATGGCGAGGGGTGAGCCATGGGACAATAGTAGATGGTCGGCAGACTGCAAGGAAAGGCCAGTGGTGGCAAATGCGTAGAGCAAATATAGCAGGTACAAGACGTCCATAAGCCGGGGTATAGACCTGGCGAGCTCCCTGTCTGAAGAGCGCGTGGGGCGAGGGTAATATCGGGTACAATGAAGGTTACGGTTTTCATGAAGAAAGCCCGTCAAAGTCTACAGCGGTCATGAGGATGGTGTGATAGGGTTGGAGCTGGGGGCCTCGGTCTAGCGGCGACTGGTCCGAGTCGTTATACCCACTGGACTCCGTTTGCGGCCGTCCTGTATCGGTGGGAAATATTATCCTCGAGGAAGAAGGCTCGGTACAAGGAATGAGGTGCAGGGGGAAGTACCTCTAAAGGGGGTGGGGAATTCCCACATGGATGCAAACGATTGGGACCCCTATTCATCGGTGAGTTGTGTCCTCTTCATCCTCTTACTGACAGCTACTGCCGGTGCAGCACGCTATGAAACTTGGTGGCAAGTGATCAGGTGAGTGCGTCCTATAGAATAGTAGGGCTCATATTAATCAGTGGCGATAGGCAAACTATCCCGAGCTGGATGAGTTCGGAGGGGAGATTACCCGACCTGCCTTTTCTATTAATGCAAGTCTGGGTAATTTAAGTGGGGATAAACGCTAGGATGTTCTCAGGGGAGTGATACGGATATCCACGCTCGGCATTAGCCAGAAAACCGAATCCCCGCAAGGTAGGTCGATCGGGTAAAGAAAAAAGGAGGCAAAGACAACATATACCCGGACGAAGAAGGGGAAGCAATAGTCTCACCTCGTATCTGCGGCAAGCGTATTGCACTGTGGACATTGCCATCGGCGCCGACCGCCACCCCTTTGAAAGATAACCTGTGGATTGCCTTTTAGATCGTTTATTTCGAAGAGATTGCGCATCAGAATCAGGCACGACTCATCGTTGGCGGATTGTAGGGCAGCGTCAGGCCTCAGGGCCCGGTAGTGCTCTTGACCCAGTACGTTTCCTGCCCCTACGCTATAATACGTTTTAACAATGTCTTCGGCACTGCCCCCCTTTCTTGCCTAAAGCGAGTCGCCGCTGGAAGGCGAGCATATCGCAGCCATTGAATCGATCCGTTATCCTTGTCGCAGGGTCAATGTCGTGGCGGGTTGACAAATGAAATCATGAGTATGTCTGACTGTCTGTCGCTCGTGGAGTGGACAGACAGGCCGTCCTCGCCAGTTCCAGGGGGTGTCTCGCACGCAATTAGATGAGCAGCAGCATATACACGCAGATGCGAGGGAAAAGGCTGACAAGGTAATAGAAGTCCACTTCGTTCGTTATAACCGCACCGCGCTACCTCTGACGTCCTAGGAGGAGGGGTGAGTTCCGGCCGGAGTACGTCAAAGGGGAAACCGCTGCTTGGTTGATGAGTGACTATAAGAATAAGCCGATCCACGTCGTCGCCTCAGTCCTGATCTGAAAGCCCATCGCCAAACAATTCCAATTTCCTATTATCCCGCTTGAGTAAGTCTCCTCCTGCTCAACGTCCCTGTCAAGTGCCTAATCTACCACAACCACACGTCCTCCTGTAGATCGGTTCAATCGTCAACATGCTTACTAGCAAGCTCGCCAACCCTCCTGCCGGTTTTCCTAGCCCTCCTCACTCGAAGCGCGGGGATAGTTCCCAGATGGCCGACCACCGTTATTGGGAAGAGCTCCTGGCCGATGCCTCTGTCGATCTCAACCTCCCTTTCGACCACCGCCGTCCAGGGGAGCCCGTGCAGCGCGTGGCCACCGAGGTTATCGACATGGTCCCTGCACTAGTAAGCGCTGCCCGTGCTCTCGCCTCCGCAGAGGACGTTTCACTCGTCGGTCTCTGGCTCACGATGACCGCCGCCTATCTGTCGCGCATTTGTCAGACTACAGACCCGGTGGTGGATCTCGCCGAGTTCTCACCAACCGGCGATTATGGCAATAGCCTCCCGGTGCGAATTCGTTGCGCTGACCGAGATGCTCGCCTAATGACCCTGGTCAAGGGCGTTGATGGCCAGCTTCACCACTCCTTGGCCAGGGTGGTCGGAAACCAGGACGTATACGCCTCACTGTCACAAATGCCCGGCGGCCATCCGTGGCACCCTGTGCGGGTGGGATTCTCCATAAATACTGGTCAAAGTGACGCCGGGGACCTCCGTTCGTCCTCCAGCCCTGGGGAGTCCAGGTTCCACCACGATATTCTCTTCGCGGTCGACTTGGTCGCCTCCCGTCCGACCATGGCACTCGCTTACAACCCCGAGCTTTTCGAGTCAGCCACCGTTCAACGTCTGGGTGCCAACCTCCTGCATTTCTGCGAGGTGGTAATCAGTGATGGCACCCCCCCGTTGCATGCCCCCCTGGTCTGTCCTGCCGAGTCGCGACTGCTGCTGGAGCAGTTTGGTCGTAACCCCTCCGCCACCTACGATCCACTGGATCCGACCGCCGAGAACATCATCAGCGCCTTCCGGTCTGCGGTTCAAAAGTACCCCGATACCACAGCCCTTGAGTCCTCCTCGCACCAGTACACCTATGCCAGCCTCAACGCCAAGATGGAGGTCCTGGCACGCGCCCTGCTCGAGTTAGGCGTCCGACCCGAAGACCGGGTGGCTGTCGTGGTTGAGAACTGCCCCACCACCGTGGTCATCATGCTCGCCGTGTGGCTTGTCCGCGCCGTCTACGTGCCCATTGCCGCAACTCTCCCTACCGAGCGCCAGCACTACATGGCCCAAGCTGGTGGCTGCAAGCACGTGGTTGTCATGGCTGGCACCCAAGCCATCTGGCCGGAGGCCCACCTGGGCAAGGACTTGATGGCTGGCTTGCCCGATCACCTTTCCCTGCCACCCCTCACCTACGAATACCACCCTGATACCCCGGTCATCATTCTGTTCACCTCGGGGACAACCGGTCTGCCCAAGGGCGTCCTGATCAAGTGCTCGGGGCTCTCCAACGAAATCCTGGCGCCGGAGACCTCACTCTGCCCGTGGCCAGGCGCCAGGGTCCCACAATTCGCGTCAGTTACTTTTGGTGGGTTCTTCCTCAACACTTTGAGTACCTTGCGCCAAGGAGGAACGATGGTGTTCCCCGGTGACGACCTGCTCTCAACCTTGGCAACCGTGGATGCCGTGACCGCCACCCCTTCCTTGCTGGCTACCTTGGATCCCGAACTGTTCCCCAATATCAAAATGGCCGGCGTCGGTGGGGAAGCGCTCCTTCCTGAGCTTGCCGACCGCTGGAGTCGC
This sequence comes from Tieghemiomyces parasiticus, assembly GCA_027575765.1. NCBI lineage: Eukaryota > Fungi > Kickxellomycota > Dimargaritomycetes > Dimargaritales > Dimargaritaceae > Tieghemiomyces > Tieghemiomyces parasiticus. Next base: position 10,566 of record JANBPT010000733.1, read on the forward strand.
CGGGTCATCTTCCGTAATCTGTTTGGCCCGGCTGAGGCCACCATGGCCAATATTGTATCGACGGTTACCTACGGTAGTAAGATTACGATTGGCCGCCCCGTCACCAACACCGAATGCTACATTGTGGATACCCATCACCAGCTGGTGCCCATCGGCGTTACAGGGGAGATCTGCCTCGGAGGCGCTGGTGTCAGTGGCGGTTACGTGAACCGGCCGGAGCTCAACGACGTCAAGTTTGTCCAGCTGCCGTTTGCCCCGGGTCGGGTGTACAAGACCGGTGACCACGGACGGTGGCTGGCCACCGGTGAGGTCGAGTACATCGGCCGCATCGATGACCAGGTCAAGATCCGCGGCCACCGCGTCGAGCTCGGCGAGATCTGTAGCACCTTGCTGCAGGTTCCGGGAGTACAGGACGCCTGTGCATTCGTTCACCAAGGCCGGCTGCTAGCCTTCGTGACCCCCGCGTCTCTTGATCCTACCAAACTAACCACGGCCCTTCGTGATACTTTACCTGAGTATATGGTCCCTAACGAGGTATTCTGTCTGGCCGATATCCCGCGCAACGTCAACGGCAAGGCCAACCGTGCCGAGTTAATTGCGTACTACACGCAGCTGACCGAGTCGTCCCATACGGCCGTCGCTGCGGTCGAGTGGCAGCACCGTTCCTCCGTTGCGCAGATCGTCGTCGGGGCAATGGCGGTGGCCCTGCACCTTCCCTCCCACGCAATCACCCCTGACGAGTCTTTTATCCAGTTGGGCGGGGACTCACTCTCCGCTATTCGATTCTCCGCCTTGCTACGGAAGGCGGGCATACACGCTCCCGTGTCCAGCATCTTCATGGTCCCCACCCTAGATCAATTAGTCGCGGAGCTGGAGGCGGCGACAGACTCCACTGCCGCTCTTGAACCCTCCCTCCCCTACCAGCCGTACTCGGTCCTGTCCCTTGAGCCGGCGGAGACTGGAGCCGTTCGACAGGCGGCGGCCCAGGCGGCCGGTGTCGAGCCGGCCGACATCCGAGACATCCTGCCCGTGTCCAGCCTACAGTCCGGCTTCCTGATCAGCACGCTCAAGGACCCGACGGCCTACATGGTCCAGTCGGTCGTCGAGGTCAAGGGCGTCCTTGATGTCGAGCTATACCGCCGGAGTTGGGAACAGGTCGGGAGGCGCCACGAGGCCCTAGGGGCCAAGTTCGTCGTGGCCGATTCCTTCTCAGACCATTCGTTCCTGCAGCTGATCACGGCCCAGTGCGACTTTGAGTGGTCCTACCACGCCGCTGTCCCGGGCAATGCAGACGCGGCCTTATCCGAATACCTGGCGACCGACGATCGGCGCGGATTCACGTTAGCTGGCCCCCTCCTCCGCCTTGCGTTGTTTAGGGACAGTCCCACCTCCCACCAACTCTGCATCACCACCCACCACGCCCTGCTGGATGCGTGGTCCACGAGTATCGTGCTGGCCGAGACATTGGAGGCGTACCACGGCGCCCCACACCAGGCCCGTGTCCAGTACCACGCATTCTTTGAGCAAGTGGTCTCCCAGGATCGGACCAGCATGGCCCAGTTCTGGCGGTCCAACCTCGCAGGCGCCAAACCCCAGCCCGCCATCCGTTTTCCTGTCCACTCCGATGGGCCGGCCAGTGCCGTGCAGACCATCCGCTTCCGGTTCTCACCCCAACTGGCCGCCATCCGCCACTATTGCCAGTCAGGGGGGGTCACCCTGAACTCCCTCCTCCGGGCCGTGTGGGCATTGACCTTGGCGCGCTACACCGGGTCTCACACTGAGGTCACCTTCGGTGTACTCACTTCCGGTCGTAGCCTGCCCGTCGAGGACATCGAAGGTATGGTTGGCATGTGCATCAACACCCTCCCCCTCCGCCTCCTAATCCCCGCCGGCGGTGGGTTTGACGCCTTTCTGCGCCAGGTCAACCAGGCCTCGGGTGCCCTCATGGCCTACGAGCAGTGCAGCCTCGTCGACATCCTGCGCTGGACCCAGATTCCGGTGGACGTTCCCCTCTTCAGCACCCTTCTCGTGTATGACAACTTTGACGAGTACCGGCCGGCGGTGGCCAGTCCCACGGTCGAGTACGGTGCTCAGACCAGTCACAACGTGACCGAGTACGCCTACTCTTTACATTTCATCGATGAAGGCGACCAGCTCGCGGCTGATGTCCAGTTCCTGACGTCCCATTGCGACAGCTCGTACGCCCAACTCCTATGCCAATTCATGGACCACTGCCTCCACACCGTCACCACCCAGGGCTCCGTTAGTCTACACGACCTGGCCGTGCTCCCCGAGGCCGAACAGGGGCTCATCTCCCGCTGGTCAGCCGGCCCCGCCGTCGACTTCCCGCAGAAGGACTGGAGGGTCCACCAGTTCTTCACCCAGCACCTCGCTACGCAGCCCGACGCCATCGCCCTGGAATCCGCCACCGACCGGTTCACCTACGCCGAGGTGTACCGCCGGGCCTGCGCTATCGCCGCCACGCTTCGCGACCGAGGCTTCCTTACGGGCGACATGGCTGTTCTCTTCTTTGGCCGCTGCCCCGATTTCATCTTCAGCTACCTGGCGGTGCATCTCTTGGGCGGCGTGTGCGTGCCTATTGACATCAAGAACGCATCGGCGCGGATCGTTTACATGCTCGACCTCGTGGGCAACCCATGGGTCCTCACCACCTCGCCCCACCAGACCTTTCTGGTTGCCCAAGGGGCGTCCCCAAGTCGGATGCTTCTGGCCAACCTGGTCGCCCTGTCGGACGAATGCGATGACATACCCCTCGAGCCCCTCCGACCATCTGCGGACGCCCTCGCTTACCTCGTGTTCACTTCGGGCACGACCGGTTGGCCCAAAGGTGTTAAGGTGTCCAACCGCTCACTCGCCAATCTCATTTTGGCAGTCAGCGACAGGTACCAACTACCGTCCGACTGTCGTTGGCTTCAGACCACCAATGTCGCCTTTGACAGCGTTCACGTTGAGCTATTGTGTACCTTCCATGCAGGCGGTACTCTGGTTCTTCACGACGGTAATCTACTGGACGACCTACGTCGCGTGACCAGCTGTGCCCTCGTCTCCTCCCTCCTGGCCGCGGTCGATGCTGACAGCTATCCAAACCTTACCCATATTTCCACCGGTGGCGACACCCTTTCCCCGGCCGTCGCTAAGAAATGGTCGTCTACCTCACGCCTGCATAACATGTACGGTCCTAGCGAAGTTACCATCTCCAGTCACAGCAAGCTCATCTTCCCAGGGAACACGGTGACGATCGGCACTCCCCTACCGAACACCCAGTGCCACATTCTCGACGACCAGCTGCGTCCTGTACCAATTGGCCAACCCGGCGAGATTTGCATCTGCGGTGAAGGGGTGGCGGAAGGGTATTTGAAGCAGCCCGACCTGACTGGGAAGGCCTTCATCCCCAACCCGTTCGGCCCTGGTCGCCTGTACCGCACCGGTGACCTAGGCTGCTGGCTGGCCGATGGGGACGTGCAGGTGTTGGGACGCAAGGACTTTCAGATCAAGCTACGGGGGTTCCGTATCGAACTGGGCGAGATCGAGAGCACCTGTCAGGCCTACCCGGGTATTTTTAACGCGGTGGCTCTGGTCAAGGACAATCGTCTGGTTGGGTACGTTACGCCTGGTACCGTAGATTGTGCGGAGCTTCTACGGTTTATTGCTGCCAGATTGCCGCACTATATGGTGCCTGAGGTAATCGTCCCCTTGGACACTCTGCCGTGGACCGCCATTGGTAAGGTCGACCGTAAGATATTGCAGACCCTGCCGCTACCTGAGGATCCGGATGTGGGTGACTCTGACGGCCTGCCAGTGTCCGAGACGTTTGCCATTCTACGCCGGGCTCTTGCCGAGACCCTCGACGTTGACCCTGCCCGGGTAACGCCCTCGGCCTCCTTCCTGCGCCTGGGTGGCGACTCCATCACGGCCATCCAGTTCTCCTCGCGCTGTAAGAGGTACGGCCTGAACCTCACGGTGGCCGATATCCTGAAGTATCCGATTATGGCAACTCTGGAACAGTGCGCCGAATTGATCGTGGATCAATCTGATGCCTAACTTGTAATGGGTCCCTCTGGCCCCGTTCCCTTCCCTGCTATCGAGCGCCAGGCCGTCCCTGGCTTGACCCACGTGAGCCATTTCAACCAGTCCTTCCTTGTCTAATGCCGCCTCCCTCTGACGCTACCAAGGACCTGCGCGGCTGTCCGTGGCCTAGTGGTTCACCACGGCATTCATCGCCTGCGCCTCACCAACGTGGACCGCGAATGGTGTAAGGAGGTCCTGCCCTTGCCTGAGGACCCCAGCACCGAGGACTTCCTGGCTCGCTTTGCCTCGGTCACCGAGGAAAGCTTACGGCTTGATGACTACGAGGGGTGGGTTCTCCGCACGCAGCAGTCCATCAACGTCGAGCGTGGTCCGGCGATGGCCTGAACCGTGCGCTCGGTGGGGTGGGGGACGGCCGAATCTTTTACCCTGTATACCACTCTCAAGGGTATAGTCAGAACCCTATTATGGCTACTTTACTGAGCGACCTAGTCCACTCAATAGACCTCATAATCCTGGCGTACATAGCATGCAGGGTTGTGGTGTAAAGGTCATGCATAGGGTTAACGTTTGACCTTTTATTTTTTAGGACTTGGATATTTTGTCCCAAGGTAAAACCCAGCGGAGCGAAACATGTACTATGAGATCTAATTAAATGGTAATTGAGTGAAATAAAGCACTACATATGAGACGGTGGGTAAATCGTGAGGTAGGTTGGGGCGGGCATAGTTGCCGTTTATTGAATAGCGACCGGCAGGGTCTTTATACTTTAGCAATGGCCAGTGTAGTTTTTGGTGGCTATTAGCCGGACTGGGAAGAGTCTAGCTCGACAGTGAAAGGTGCAGTCGAGCTCCAAGCGAAAAGGAGTGACAACCTTGATGCCGTTAGATCAGCCGTGATATAATACTGGAGGGACCCCTAAAAGGAGATGAGGCGGAGGCGCCTTTCAAGGGAGGTGGTGCCCAGCGAATCGAAGGGTCAATCGAAAGGTGTCGCTAGGAAGCCGGGCGGAAAATGTAAGGGCGAAATGAGAGAAATGGTAAGGGAGTAAGGGCTAGAGAAAGAATTGTCACCGCTAATCAGTAAATTGGGTCGGGTCAGTAGTTAGAGACGTGACAGTATTAATTGGGCTTAATGATTTTTAGAACTGCGGGGGAGTTTGGTGGCTCTGTGGGTTCCCGACACCAGTACCCCCCTCCCTCTTTATGGTGACTGCTCCAAGGCTGAAGTGACTAAATTTGAAAAGTTTTACTGTGGACAAAATGGCATCGTTTTTCTTAAGCATTTTGATTTCTATAGATGGCAACTTCCCTGGATAAGAAGGCATCCTAGGGTGTACCTCTGTTACAATAATAAGACCTATAGAATTACATTAGAAATGCCACCTGTAGATCATAGCCCTCCACTTAGTGATCGCCCAAGTGTATATAGCCCAGCCACAGCGGCCCACTGTGGTAGAGTGAGTTCTTTTTGATTAAGTTATTTCTGTAATATACATTGGGTCATATGTTGACCTTGCAACTTTTGTAGACTTTTTTATTTGACTCCCATAACCTTTTGTAGGTTGTTTGACAAATCCTTACAATATCATATTTTGCACCTTCCTGAACTTCTGTAGTTCAGTGGAGCATCAAGTTTTGTATCTTTTTTGGATTAACGAAGGCTAAGCTCCGCACAGGCCACAGCAGCATCTACCTGGCTAAATTGCCTTCCCCCTCCTCACTGGCTGGGGAGCCCATCCCCTACTCTCCATTGTTTCCCAACTTGGGAATTCAAACTGGGCCCAATGGGATTTCCCCTAAAGCTCATGTCCATTACCTTTGCTCCAACAGGAGGCAGGTGGCCGCCCTCTTGGCCCGATGTGGGATGAACCTCTATGATGGGCCTATCCTGTAGAGACGGGCTGTTTACCAGGCCTTCGTGTGGCCCTGCCTGGCGTATGGCCTTAGCATCAATCCATTCTCCGCCCCTCTTAATCGAGCATTGGATAGAGCACAGGCCGCCATCCTGAAAAGGGCGCTAGGCGATCCCAAATCTACCTGCTCGGCAGCCATACGCTTGTTTCTCCACCTCTTCCCTCCTCTCACCTCCCTCTATAGCCACTATACCACAAGGGGCCCTTCTTGATCGGCGCACTCAACCATCAGATGCACCTATCCTCCAGGCCCTGGTACAGGCGATTGCCACCATTATGCGTGAGCTTCGCAGCCGTTGCAGCTATTGGTGCCGTCTACGGGGTGGCCCTGGCCCCAAGCCCTGACTCCCCCCCAGTCCCGCCGAGTTTTTGCCCCGTACTTGATTATCACGATTATATCTACTTCTCTGCCCCCTCCCCTCGGGGCCTCCCCTTATTGTACCCTTTTAAAATATAGCGACCGTTATGTCAAGTGTCACACCCAGGGCATATTAAATAAACCCCATCTCTTCTTCCTCCTCACCCACATCCACTTGCCCACAATTGTCTCGCCATGCCGCGCATTGATGACCTTGTAGATAGCGCCTGTCGGCCGGCCTTAACCGAGCCCGACATGGCGCTCAACTTGGACGTGTGCGACCTCATCAACACTAAGCAGCAGAGTTGGTAAGTACATGCGGACAGCCCTCCACTCCTCATCTACACTTCCACAACTCTATCTCGCTCTCACCTGCCATACCCACCCCTTCTCCCCTCCCAGCCCCCATAACGCAGCGGTCCGTATCGTCAAACACATCAACAACCGCAGTCAGCATGTCAACCTCCTGGCCCTAGACCTGCTGGATTTTTGTATCAAAAACTGCGGGCACCCGTTTCACTACCAGATTGCCACCAAGGAATTCCTGGAGGAACTGGTACGCAAGTTTCCAGAACCGCCGCCTGTGGTGCCCACCCGGGTGCAGTACCGAATCCTGGAGATGATCCAGGAGTGGCGCCAGACCATTTGCCGCCACTCGCGCTACAAGGATGATCTGGTTAACATCGAGCGGCTGGCCAAGAAGCTTACCTACCGCGGGTACATCCTTCCCGAGGTCCAGGCCGAGAGCACGGTGGTCCTGGGCCCCACCGACGACCTTAAATCCCCCGAGGAGAAGGAGCACGAGGACCGGGTGGCTATGGGGGCTAAGCTGCAGGAGCTGCTGCGCCGCGGCAATGCGGCCGACCTACATGAGGCCAATCGCATTATGAAGATCATGTCCGGGTACGACAAGAAGAAGACACGCGACTACGAGGCCGAGTGGCAGCAGGAACTGGACGCCATCGAGGGGAACACTTGCCACTTGGCCTACGTGATCCAGTCCTACCCGCTGGGTCACGAGTTGAGCGGTGAGCCTCGCCGGCTGTACGACCTGTGCCTACGGCATCAGAAGAAGATTCAGCAGATGATTCAGGAAAACGAGAACCACGAGGACCTGGCCCGGCTCCTGCACCTGAACGACATCATTGGCGAGACCCTGCGCGTGACCAAGAACGTTGAGCAGGGCGCCCACCCGGACACTCTCCCATTTGCACGCAAACCCGGGCAGGCCGTTGCCGAGACCGTCACTCAGACCACTCATAGCGCCGCCCTCATCGACTTGGACTCGATTCTCGACAGTCGCGCTTCCATGGCCAGTTCCTCGGATTTCTCCCTGTCGAGTTCCACGGCCAACGTATTGGTCGCCAGCTCGTCGCCCGTCTTCTCCGCGCGCCCTACCACCGAACTCCGCCCCTCCACCTCATCATACGCTAATTCCTTCATGGACGAGCTGTCCGGCCTGGACCTCGACCGCATGTCCATCAGTTCTACCGTCTCCCATCAGTCCAGTGCCCCACTTATCCGCTACCCGGATGGCAGTAGCTCCACCTCGACGATAGCCAGCGGAATCAACGGTCCCTACCATACTCCCTACGGCCCCACCCCGCTCCAGCCCCGCAAATCAACTCGCGCCCTCAAGCCGTTCACGGGCAACAGTGGCAAGTCACCCCTACCTGGTAGTACCGGTGGCGGTGGGCTAACCCCTGGCCCCAACTCCTCCGGCCGGAGTCTATCCAATGCGTCCTCCATTCGCGTGCCCGTAGGACGACAGCAAGCTGCCCACACACCTCCTGCCCAGCCCGTTCCCACCTCAGCGCCAAGCAATGCCAGTAGTCCGGCCACCACCAATGATTTGATCAATTTTTAAGGCCATGCCTGATCTCCACCTTACTTTATTTACTAGGCTATCCTCACATCATGACTTTTGAATAAATGGACACAACCGTTGGAAATGCTGATCATGTTGGTATTCAAGTATAAGCAGCCAATACTTGGACAACAAACAAGAGACCCCACAGAACCCCACCGGTGGAGCTGAGGAATCTGAATAAAATTAAAGGTTGAAGGGGACCAGTGCTTGATTCCAAGCAATGATAACTGGTCGGTTAACTTAAAGTTGGAACGGCCAGGGCAATTCATACTCGTTTAAGATGCGCGCATGAAGTGACAAGAGGGCCCCAAGAGTTTCTCTCAAGGAAAGTCACGCAGCGCTGTAGATAAGCAGCCCCCGGGTTTAAATGACGGAATAAGCTAGCGATTACTATGTTGTCAATGCAATGACCAGGTTCAAATTTAGTACCGAATATATATCACGGTCGGCCCTCGGGTCATATACGCGCTTATCAGGAGGGCAGAGGAAAATGCGGCTACTATAGGTACCACATAAAACTTCGGTTTTCTCAAGTCTAAATAATATTTATTTAATATAGTTGCCGTCAATCTGTACTACTCGGCGAAATATATATATCCAGCTAGCATAGCAGGCTCTCAAACCATGTGGCCGGAGCTTAGCTAGCTCCGATTGTCAGGTGTCCATGACCGCCTCCAGTGTGCTGAACTTCTTACCCCTCAGCCGTCATTTGATATCCCTGAACAGCCAGAAGTCGCGGGGGGGAGCAGGTTAGCAGGATTGTAGGGAGGGGCTGGCAGAAGTTTGGGTTTGAAGGCGGAAATGTAGGCCTGGGTAGCTTCAGCGCAATGTGGTTGTGCATTATCATGGTGAAGCCGCAGGGGGTGACGGTCCAGCCTTCCACGTGCCTCCACCCAGGCCTGGACCATGGGCTTCAGCCCGTACTCTACATAGAGTTTGGTGGAGACCTTTACACCAGGGGGCTTGACCCTCAGGTGTAATAGACCACGCCTGGTGAAAAAAATGGCCAGCATTACCTGGAGTGTGGTATGGCCTTGGGGGGTCTCAGTTGGGACAGGGCCACCTTTAGGGCACCACCTCCGGTGATTTGAACCAGCAGGGGGATCACACAGGTACACCCAGGCCTCATAACCTGTGATGATGGAGTCCAGCAGGTAGTCACTGGCCCCCGTTAAACTCCTCCAGGAACACGGTGGCAAAATGTACTCGCTTGTGGCGCTGGTCGTCGGTGAGTTTGTGGGGGATCCAGCAATTGAAATAGCTATGTAGTCCCAGGTCCCTGCGTAGGACATTGCGCATGGTACTGGGGGAAGTATGGCAGGCCCAGGCCAGCTGCTCAGCAGTCAGTTGAGGGTCTTCCTTTAACTGTCCGAGGAACATGTCCCCATAATGTACGTCAATATCATCTGATGGACGGCCAGAACAATGGCCATCTTCAAAGGCGTGGTGGCCTAGTGCGAAAGCGAGCTAGCCACCTGTAGAGGGTGGAGTGGCTAGGGGCAGTCAGGCCCAGCTTGGAAGTCAAAACAATCAGAATACAATCTGTTTTGCGATCCTCCGGATAGTAATTATAATTCAGGTTTCATATATCACGCCTGGTTAATTGGGGTGGAGTTAGGGCTTTAAAAAGTAGTCATGATGGAGAGGTAAAAAAAGCAAGGTGTGAAGTCAAAAATGGTTCAACCCTGGAGTGGTTTATACCAATCGATTTGGCGTCGTTGACTCTTCTAGGTTTCATTTGAACCACTGTGATCTGAGACCTCCAGCTTAAGTCTTTAATGATTTTGTCACAAATATAATGACTGTCTACCGACCGCCTCATAAACCACGGACTGCCAAATATCACTTCTTTTATTATAACATATTCTCACCCCGTGTTATACCTTAACTATCTCAATCGCTCTGGCCACAGTATAATAGCATACTTCCAATACTTACCTACTCTTCTGCAACTTTCGGCATTTGGGGCATAGGTAATGACAGCGGAGGGGAGTCGGGTTTTCTACACTCGAGACGACCATGGACGCTCGAGACTTGAGGTCCTTCAGGCCCCCGTGAAGTAACCTTGAGGCTTTTGCAATAGCTAGCCAGGAAGTTCTTGCTGGGCACTTTAAACATAAGTCTGTCAATATGAATACGCCCCTACTTTACTATATTATACCACAACTTTTTGGTTTCATCTGTATTAACTTAGAGAGCTCTTTATTGATACGATTGCCTTTGTTCCTCCATGGCATCTTGCTTGTGAAATTTTAAGCGGGGGTCGGAATCTCGGCCAGCTGTGAGCAAATAGCTTTAGCTTCGAACCCTCAAGATAGTGGACCTATTCAAATGTTGCTCGGAACCAACTAGCCGTTCGATATTTAGGAATTTTTCCTTACACTCCGCACCCCGTATATTGCATTAGTATGGCGTGTGTATTTTCGATATTTATTTTGTTATTGTTTATATCGAAGCGGTGAACTAATGACGAATTATTGGCACCATGCCTATTCTATACAATCAAAAGTTAGTGAGAAATAAAAGTACGAATATAGGGGTGTCGATTGAGTCTACTGGTAGTGACGCTTAGGGCGAGACCGCTCGTACTGCTCGGGCCACTTGACGTAGACACCTAACTCTGTTGCGGCGTCGAGCGCCCAGTTAGGGTTCCGCAGGGCGGCTCGGCCAACCACGATGAGGTCGGCCTCATTCTTCTGCAGGATCTCCTCGGCCTCGGCGCCCTTGGTAATGATTCCTACCGCACCGGTGCGGAAATCCGGGAGGGCCTTCTTGACCTGGGCGGAGAAAGCCAGCTGGTAAAGTGGCTTAGGGTGAATTTTTTGGCGTTGGGAGACGCCGCCGGTGGACATGTCTAGTAAATCAACGCCTAATGCCTGAAGGTGGCGGGCAAGCTCGACGGTCTGTTTGCCATCCCAGCCCTCGCCTTCGACCCAATCGGTAGCCGAAACACGGACGAATAGTGGCTTGTCCTCCGTCCAGACCTTACGGACGTCCTGGACGGTCTCGAGAACCAAACGAATACGATTCTCGAAACTGCCGCCGTACTGGTCAGTACGGTGGTTACTGAGCGGCGACAGGAAAGTAGACAGTAGGTATCCGTGAGCGGCGTGAATCTCAATGACGTCGAACCCGGCCCTGATGGCCCGCTGGGCCGCGGCCACGTAGGCATCCTTGAGGTCCTGGATTTGCGCAAGGGTCATGGCGTGCGGAATCGGGTAGTTCTGGGGGTCATAAGACTCGTCCGAGGTGCCCCAAACGTTATCGGGCCACCCACCCACGTCGACCCCGGCGACATGGCTGGAAGTGTGGGGAGCGAATGGTGTATGGGTGGAGGCCTTGCGGCCGGCGTGTACCAACTGGATACCGATCGGGGTCCCCTGGCTGTGGGCAAACTTGACAATCCGTTCAAAGTGCGGGATGTGGTCGTCTTTCCAGAGCCCCAGGCAGCTGGGCGTGATGCGGCCGTTGGGGAGGACGCCCGTGCCTTCCATCATGATGAGTCCCACGCCACGGGAAGCGAAACTACCCAGGTGGACAAAGTGCCAGTCGGTCGGGTAGCCGTCTTTGGCCGAGTATTGGCACCTACGGGTAATGGAAAATGGGCAGGAGAGAGGTCACGTGGAAAGGGCGGTGAGTGCGAAGTGGGTGGCGGGCGTTGACCACCCATAGAGTGGTGGTCTCATCACTTCAGAATGGTCCATAACCCTATCAATGGCGGATTTCCTGGGTATTGGTCTGCATGGAACTTACATAGGGGAAACCATGATACGGTTACGCAGGGTCAAGTTGCGAAATGTGATGGGGGTGAAGAGCTTGGGTGGGTTCTCGTTCTTTCCGGGTAGCGCGTAGTCGTTAATTACATAGGACTCATCCGCAGGCATGGCAGAGCCAGCGGAAGGCGACTGGGGTATGACAAAGTCCGAAGAGTCGACTGGACGACCAGCGCTACTGGCGGTCGGCGTGATCAAAGGCGAATCCCGGCAGTGGTTCATCATTTTGACGGCAGAGGGTTCACGGGGTGAAGTTGTTGGAGGGAATGGGTGAAGAAGAATCGAGCGTAGCCCTATGAGACTTTAAAAATGAGGGTCGAGGGATGGGTGAGGTGTAACTGTGTTGTGATGATGGGCATGTGCTAAGGCTGCGCGGTTGAGAATATTTATATCATGCTCAGTAAGGCCAGTTCTATTGCAGAACCCCAGAGAGTCGATTCCGTCCCTGCCTACTATGTGCCAGGCTAATGTGGATGGGGGCAGGTCGGAAATTGGTGCACACTAGAGCAGCAAGGGTGTGCCGTTTCTGATGATGCCTTATCTATCGCCCTGATTGGGTGCTACCCCCTAATTTTCTCCCTGGCTTCCCCCCCTCGAGGATTTGTCATCAGGTGTATTCTCCCTCCCCCTCTCCACTTGCTTTTGTTGCACTCTAACTTGCCGTTGTCAATCACCACGGACTTAGTCAGCCTTGTCACACAAGGCGAGGGTCTGGAATGGGAGGACATCGCCGGGGCTAAGCCGATTAGCCGCGAGTTGCTAGTCTTGGCGCGTGGTTCTGTGCCAAGTCCGACAGGCTTGGCGGAGTTCCGATTCGGAAGGGTTAGGGCCGTGCGTGGCACTTAGGGCAAGGGCAACCCGTGTTGGGTAACTCCGTTAAGGCTCGCGCTGATTGGTCAGTGGCCACAGTCGATGATGTCACTGGTCGCAGCTTCACCCGTCTGGGACCATGGCCAGCGGAGATGGTGTGGGGGAAAAGGCAATTTGTCACCGGCCTGCTCTGTCAAATGCAGTGGCCAGACTATCCAGGCCATCCTGTAACGACCAGGCCACGGTCGCCCGACCCAGGCGGACAAGAACTTCGTTGCAGCCCCTCTCAGCCTCGGGAGTAACCGGGGGACACCCCTTGGTAATGAAACAGGACACGATTCCATTACTCAGCCGTCCACTCTCGCCCCTGCCAGTGTAAAGCTACCTGCACTGAGACAGACCCCTGGCAGGGCCGAACGAAAACCAACCTTTATAATATTGGCGGCGGTTAACAAAGGGCGGCCATATTGACGTTCGGCCCTTCAACGGCCACATCTCCCTATTCCTAATGGCACTTCTATGGCCACCAAAGCAAACCGACACTGTATCTGTACCCTTTCGAGGTTAACCGAGCTTGTAAGCCTGGTACCTCGCTAGCATTATTATATAGCAGGGGACTTGGCTCGTACAACGGTCTTACCAACGGTTCTAGATCCGCCCGCCCTGCCACAAGTAACGCCGGCTGTGACGTGTCGGTCGATGGAACTCGGCGTTTATCCCATGGCAGACCACAGGTACTCGGGGCGATGGAAAGTGGAGACGAAAGTGTGGAATATTGTGACGATCGTGATCCCGATAGTCGCGAGCATCGGGGTACGTATTGGGGCCCTGCCCTCTTTCCTCCAGCGGTACATCACGCTATGCTGGTCCTCTTGGCTTTGTCACACCCATAGCGAAGCGCCGCCACGCTTCTATTCGTCCCCGGCGCCGCTTCGCCAGCATCTTCCCGCCTACCCCCCGTAAGCACAGTAACTTCTCACATTGGTGCGACTGCTATGCAGCAACAGTGACTCGCCTCAGTGCCATTGCGCCCAGCTTCGCACAGGAGGAGACGAGCCTCAGGTCTTCAACCCACTCGGCAGTCCCGGCCCCAGTAACTGGTTCTTAAACGGGATTAGGCTTGGCCAAGCAGGGTGATTCCGTTGGTTCATTGGTCTTGCTTTCCATTGGCCCATCCTTCATCTCTTGAATTAGCGACCTCTTTTCGCGTCTTCCATACCAAGCTATCCGCATCCCCAG
>JANBPT010000734.1:0-24574 GCA_027575765.1 Tieghemiomyces parasiticus
TGGCAACCTATGGCCAAGAGGCCGCCTGCCTTAGATTCACTATAAATAAACATTCACTTCACCTGAGCTAGACCCCCATCTTGCTTCTGTTTGCCCCAATTTTTTAGCTGATTTTCTGGCTAGTCATTTCCTCAACTGCACATGGCATCCATCTGTCCACTGGGCGCCTGCAAGACTGCCTGGACCCCTCTCCTGACTGCCCCTTGAGCTTACCAGAATGACAATCTGGTGAGCATTTTAACATTTTCATTCTGGATCCAAATCGCATTCAAATCCCAAATTTCATATTGGTGATTCCAATCACATCACCACCCCCAAGCTTGACCTACCTTCTGACAATGCTACTGGCAACACAAATTGGCACAGGCATGATTGACAACCTCCTGAAGCACATGGAGGTAATGGAGAGAGAATTAGCTGAGTCCAGAGCAATCAGGACTGAGCTGATCTCTTGTCAGAAGTCACTGCAGGAGGCCTAGGCCACCATTGCCCAGCTCCAGGCTCAGCTTGCTGCCCAGTCTTCCCCCACCACCATCAGCCCTGCTGCAGTGACCAAGCATCAAGTTCTTTGATGTGGAACTTTATTCTTGAAAGGAGCAAGAAGAAAGTGAGAGAATATAAAGCTAATGATGATCAAAAGGAGGGAAGGAAAGGGGGATATATACATGAAAAAAGGAGAGGTGGAAAATGGTAGGAGAGCAATGGGAGAAAAAAGGAGTAAAACAACTTTCAACTTGCTTACTAATGGAATGTAGATAATAAGGATGGCCATTTCAAATCCTTTCATCTTTGTGCCTGCTTGAAGAAAATGGGAAAAAAGATGATGAGTCATACCAAGACTCAAAGGAACCTCAGAGAACAATAAACAGGTCTGGGTAACCATCTAAGCTCCAATAATATATCAAGATGGATGAGGAAGGGAGAGGGAATGGGAATGGGAAAGGGAAAGAGAGAGAGGAGGAGAGGGAAATGTTGTGAATTAACCACAGGGGGTTTAATGAAGCACTTGTAAAGTACAGGAAGCTTGATCCCCTGCAGATCTTGTAGAATAGTATCAATGGCATGCCCAAGGATTATCACAGTGGCTCTGTATTTGGCGTATTTTCTAGTCTATTACATAGATTAGACTACCATTTGTCATTGATAGATTAGATCTATAATCCTTAGACTGAATAACACTAGCAAGAGTTCCCAACCTTCAATGGCCATTAGTTATGTTTAGTTTTAATGTTATCCTTTAACAGTATTAATGGCAGCAGTGATCATCACCAATCATATCCCCATCCAGCTAGTGGCCAACTACATTGCTTTAAGACCTGCATTGGCCACAATCAGCAGTTGGCATAGTAGGTGAGCAAGAGATAAAAAAGCTGCGGCACCGACTATTCCCAAGTGGTCACCCACCTTAGTACTAAATCGGCTGACTGGGCCTTAACTTCGCAGATCTAACGGGATACGGTGCTAACTCCAGCAGATGGCCGCAGCTAACTGTAGAGCCCAGATAGTTATTTGGCCTCCTGAAGATTCCTGAGGGTTGACTCTATTACATAAGGTCAATGATACCAAATGGAGTCGACTTCAAGGACCAGGATAAAAGACTGAGGCCTTGGGAATGGCAACATTTCATTTATGCACCTCCGGCAGATTTCCCACCAGCTGATGGTCTAAATGTCCCATGACCTAGGCAACCTATTGTTCTACAACTTTTTGATTTATTATGTTTCATATCCTGGAGGGCCAATAGGTGAAGCGGCAAACTATGGAGTAGCCAGCAGGGCCACAACCTCCTGGAGATTCAGAATCATTATTTATAGCCCAAAACCCCAGCACTACTGAGCTTGGGGAGTGTTTTACTATCAACCCTGCCTTGGGGTACCTTTTATAATTAAATCGGCCTATTAACTACGTTTCACAGACATGTGAAGCCAAGCACAGCTTTTCCCATTGAAGAGCTGTAGTAGGCTGCACCTACACAATAAGAAAAGGAAAAGAAAGAAAAGAGACTGGGCGACCTCTGGGAGAGGCCTGGAAGAGATGGAGGGCCAGCCAGGCCCTCCACCAATTAGTGCAAATCATCTATTATAGTCATAGTATAAAAGCCAGGCCCAAGTATGCAACATAGGGCCTGGCAGCTTTATTTCTGTTTTCTGTCCCATAGTGCCATCCATTGGCACTATCCTGTTAGTAATTTCTAGTATTGATATCCCTTTAAGCTCGTTTATTAATATGCATTATAGATTTTATTTAGAGGTTTTCTCCATCAATAGTTAACCTATCAAACCTTGCACTACAGATTCAGACAGCCCGGGTCCAACTGTACCTTCCTGAATTCTCCAATCTGTCCTGGAGGTTCTTTTGAAAGCGGGACCAACTTCCAGATATTGGTCCACTTTACAGACATGTGGAGCCCTCACTTTGTTAGGTCTCCTGAAGGTTTTTCACCACTTGATGTACCCACCAGTATGTCTTGTTTTGGTATAATAACCTTTCCACTTGTGGGGATGGCATCTGCAAGGTATTCACCACTGCCCACCCATGTATAGAGGCCCTCCTGTATAGCATGGGAAATTCCACTGTAGGGTATGGGAAATCCTGCATAAGTTCCCGCACTAGTTACCCTTGGCCTACCCTGGCAGTAGCACTTTAGGTTACATTGCCCTTGGTCATATGGTCATGAGTCCGACCTCCTAGAGACATCTAGATTGTTGTCCTATTGTCTAGACTTGTTGCTGACTAATTGTACAACCTGTCCTATTGTTCTTGAGGTCATGTCCTTGAGAGACCATTGTTCTGTTCCAGCTCAACCTTTGTCTTGCCACCTGGGATTAAGTGGTAGTAATTGCAGGCCTTATCAATGCCATTGTCATTTGGGTATTTACCTGATCATATATATACCCTGAGCATCTGCTCTTCTAAGTTCTGGGAGTGTTTCCCCTGCCTTGCATCCAGGAAACCCTTTTGAGTTTCCCTTGGTTTCATTTTGTACTTTCCTTGTCCCAAGTATGTCTACCTTTAATGAAGCTCATCCTCCCCACCTATGAAGATCGTGATTAGGCTACTGAAATATCTGACCTTAGGGTCTAATATCTAGGTAACCTTCACAGACATGTGAAGCTAAGCACGGCTTCTTGCTTTGAAGAATTGTAATAGGCTGCACCTATACATATAACAAAAGAAAAGATAGAAAAATAACTGGGCAACCTCTGTGTGCTGATATTAGGCCCAAGTCTAATACCATAACCAAAAGGCTATTCTACTATCACAGAATTTATGGTTCTGAAATAGTAGACTTGGACATTACCCTAAGACAATCTAATGTGGTGGTTCCCAATCACCACACTCTGGGAGAGGCCTGGAAGAGACGGAGAGCCAGGCAGGCCCTCCACCAATTAGTGTAGATCCTTTATTCTTAGTCATAGTATATAAGCTGGGCCCAAGTGTGCAACACAGAGCCCAGCGGCTTTTTCTTATATCCCATCCCGTAGTGCCATCCATTGGCACTATT
The DNA here is from genome assembly GCA_027575765.1 of Tieghemiomyces parasiticus. Classification (NCBI taxonomy): domain Eukaryota; kingdom Fungi; phylum Kickxellomycota; class Dimargaritomycetes; order Dimargaritales; family Dimargaritaceae; genus Tieghemiomyces; species Tieghemiomyces parasiticus. The sequence goes on from JANBPT010000734.1 coordinate 3,506, forward strand.
TTGTTAGTAAAGTCTAGTACCAATACTCCCTTAAGCTTGCTTATTGTTACATGTTATAGATTTTACTAGTTTAGTAACTTCATCAATAGTTATCCAATTCCTCTTTGCTCTGCAGACTCGGAAACCTCTGCTCTGACTGCATAGCCCCAAACTCCCTATACCGCACTAGGGCTTCTTTTAAAAGTGGGGCCGGCTGTCCAATTGTGGTCCACTTTACATATATGTGGTGCGGACACCTACTTTGCCTCTTGAAGGGATCTAGTGGGTGCGCCCATACTCTGGAAGCATAAATATTGGCCAACCCCCTATGGGGGGAAAGGCCATTGTAAGTTTAAGGTTACGGGCGATATGCAGGGGAATGTAGATCCTTCCCTCACACAAGTATAAGAAGCAAGCGTGTGCAGGTAAGCAAGGGCCTGCCAGTTAGTTTTTTTGAATTTATTTTATTTTACCCATTACTTTCTTTATTTGTTTTCTACATAGTTGGGACGCCATTGTGGTCCCATACTATTTACATTAGCCCCAATCATTAACAAACACTTTTGCCCTGATTCTGCCATTGGACCCAGACTGTTGTCATGTACAGTTCAACCAAAGTACTCCGCCCAGGGCCTAGCGCCACAAAAAATTGGTGACTTCTTAAAATAATGAAGGCCGATTACTATTTAGGCCCTGAAAACACTTTAACGAACTTAACTCGAAAACTAAGGCCCACACACCCAAACGACGCACACTGCGTTTTTCAGTAACGAAAGGGCTATCAAATGATGTAGGCCACCGTTCAAAGTAGGCGTCACACTTTTTGGCTGTTCCCTTGTTAGTGCCTCTTTCGGGTACCATAGAGAGAATCCTAACGGAAAGGAAGTATCATGCTGGGGGGGGGGATAACATTAGGGTGGCGACCAGTGGACAGCTCATGAAGTCTAATCCCGTTTCGGACCAGGGAAGCTTCCAAAAAAATATCCTTGTACAGTTCTAACCAATGTCAAGGATGGGGTTTGATCAACGTGGGCATGTTGGCTGTAATACGATACGCTGCTCACGATGACAACACGTTTGTGGGGCTGTGCTTATTTAAATTGCGCTAGAAACACTCAAGCTCAGAGATTTTTAATTAAGGTTGTCGCCAGCCAAGACCCAGGAAGCTGCTACTTTTACCCACGGATAAAAGGGCACTTGCGCTAACGCAGGTTACGAAAACCAGTATTGAAAGCAACGGGTGAAAAAAAAAGAGGCTGAACAGCAAATGACATCAAACTGATCCATTCGAGTCATACCAGGGTGAAAGGGCGTAGACATCTCCCTTGATCTCCTTATTTCGCGTACTGGAGATCCCAACTGCTGAACCACTTGTGGTGGAGGATCTGGTCGAGAGTCTGGGGGGAACCGTAAGACAGCGGGGCAAAGTAAAAGAAAACGACAATATGGAGGGCGAGGATCCCGGCAAGGACAGCGGCGGCGACGCCGCTGATGTGGAGGTTGCGGACGCGGCCACCAACGCTACGCAGGGCGAATCGACCATAGTCCTCAACGAAGATGTACTGAAACAGGACACCCACCACCATATAGCCAAAGAGGAGAGCCGGGAGATAGTGGTGGAGGAATAGAGCGCGGCCCATGACAAAGAAGGGCACGTAGTGAATCAAATAGCCCCACAGTAGGAACCCGCCGGAACGCTCCAGGTGGCGAGACACGAGCGGTGGGATCAGCTCAAGGTGCCGGCGAGCGGCCAGGATTTGCGCAGCGAGCAAGCCGAGGAGGGCCACCAGGGCGCCCACCACCATCCACCACCCGGTCGGGTGGCCCATAAAGTAAATCTGCTGCCGCTCGGCCGCACTGGTCCAGTAGCTTACGCCACGCACCACGAACGGCCAGGTGATGGCGTTGGACTGGTACGGGTGGGATTTGGTGAGGGCGGCGTTGCGCTCAATCATGACGCGGTTGAGTTCAAAGAACTTGCGCCAGAAGCTGATGGGCGTGGGAGGCCGGTGGCGCTTGGCAAGCTCAGCAGCGTCCACACCCTCAATGTCCTCGGCCACCCACACGGCACCAGCATCTTCGGGCTTCTTATTACCGTTAATCTCAAACTGGTTGAATCCCCAGTCGGGCAGCTTCTGCGATGATCCCAGGATGACCACGCCCTGCTTCTCGTGGATTAGACGCACGCTGCTAGCGCTGGTGGTCCAGTGAGTACGGTTGACGGAGGCCTTGTCGATCTCCAGTCGCCACAGAGTCTCGTTGTAGCGTTCGCCTACCTTGTCATCGCCCACCGTGGTCATTTCCATATTGGTGGCGGTCAGCGGGGAAGCCACGTCGTGGGTGAGTAGGTAGGACTGGGTCTTGACGTGGTAGAGGCGGACCAGATCGCCATTACGGACCACGTCAGTGGTCTCGGTTTCGTTGACGGCCGGGAGCACAGTCCAGAAGTTGTTAACATCCTTGTGGCCGTATCCGGTGACTTGCTGGCCTTGGGAACTGACGCGGCCCGAGGTGTAACGAAGTGGATAATTGTGGGCGTGCGAGTGGAGGTAGGCGGCGGTGGACTTGTGTTTCAGCGTGATACTTTGGCCAAAGCGGATCTCCGTGCTGCTGGCGTGCAGCGGGTTGTCGAGCAGAGACCCCTGGAAGGCCGGGCTCATATAGGTGTCACCGGGGCCGCTGCGATTCAGCACGGCGAAGTGCACGTAGAACCCGGCAACGTAGACGGCGACCGGGATGATGATCAGGCCCACGGCGCGGGCGGCGAAGTGGTGGCTCCACTGGCGGATGGTCAAGCCGCGCTCCACGTCCAGCAAACGCCACAGGTCAGTCAGCACGGCTACGCCGACCATCCCCACGGTGAGAAGGCCAACTAACTTGACAGAGGTGACTAAGCCGAGGCAGACGCCCGTGAGAGCCAAGCGAGTCCACCAGCGGCGGGTGAAGGGCGTGTAGCGCGCCTTATAAAAGCGGATATAAAAGAACACGGCTCCCAGCAGGAAGAGTAACATAAAGGTGTCGAGCAGGATCAGGCGGGACTGGACGACCATGGCATTGTCGAAGACAATCAACATTCCTACCAGGAAGGCGGTGTAGACCGAATAGCCCGACTCGATCATGATGAGGTAACTCAAGACGGGGAGCAGGGTGCCGAGCAGGGCCGGAAAGGCGCGCATCGAAATGTAGGGCACGTTACGCTCGATGTAGTTCTCGCCAATTTTATCAAATAGATACCCGCCATCAAAGCCCACCAGGTACGCGTGGGCGGCGATGAGCATCTTGGCCAAGGGAGGATGCACGTCAAAGAAGTAGGTACGACGGATGTAGTAGGCGGCGAACTTGCCAAAGTGCACCTCGTCGAAGACGACCTCGGCAGGGGCCCAGAGCTTGTAGAAGCGCGTTACGAACGAGAGGAGAAGAACTAAGGCCAGGCCCAGGCGGTTGGGATTGGCAGCGGTGAGGGCTGACACGGCCGGGCTGGTGGCAACCTTCTCGGCCACAGAGGCCGGTAGCTTGCCTGAGGAAGCCTTGGATTTCTGCTTGCCATCGGAGCAGAGTTCGATCGGAGATGACGGTTCCGGGGAGGAGGGCGAGGAGGACGAGGTAACATTACCCTTAGTTTCGGGATGTGCTGAAGCTCGTTGGCGGATTTTCTTGGAAGCCATCTTCCCGGATTCGGGCATCTCGATGACCACGGAATAAGAAGGCAGGGACGGAGGAATGAAAACCACGGTAGGCAACGTAAGACAAAGAGTGAGAAAGAGAAGGGGGAGAAGAGGGAGGCGGCGGAGGAGTTATTCAATGTCTTACATGTGACACGCGTTACACCGATTGTTATTCGTAAAAGGGAGGTTGGAGGGCCATCAGGATGGGTATAGGGAGTAGGACGGATTGGGGCAGTAAGTAGTACAGATACTGTATAAAGGTTCGGTTCTCTCAAATCTAAATCGCGCTTATTCAATATAGTTACAACCACTTTGTACTACTTGACGAGCTCCCTCTAGCCAGCTTCCATAGCAGGCTCTCAAATCATTTGGCCAGAGCTGAGCTAACTCCGATTGCCGGGCGTCCACAACCGCCTCCACTGTGCTGAACTTCTTGCCCCTCAGCCACTGTCCGATATTCCTGAACAGCCGGAAATTGCAGGGGGCAAGATCAGGACTGTAAGGAGGGGCTGGCAGAAGTTTGAGTTTAGAGTCGGAAATGTGGGCACAGGTAGCCGCGGCGTGATGTGGTGGTGCATTATCATGGTAGAGTTGTAAAGGGTGGCGGGCCAGGCTTTCGCGCACCTTTGCCCAGGCCTGGTCCATGGGCTCAGGACCACACTCTATGTAATGATCAGCGGAGACCTAGACACCGGGGGGCTTAACACTCAGGTGTAATAGGCCATACCTGGTGAAAATCAATGGTCAGCATCACCTTGGGTGTGGTATGGCCTTGGTGGGCCTCAGTTGAGATTGGGCCACCTTTAGGACACCGCCTCCGGCGACTAGAGCCAGCAGGGGGGAGGATTGTAAAGGTACACCCATATCCTATCACCTGTGACGATGGGGTTCAGCAGGTAGTCACTAGTCCTGTCAGACTTCTCCAGGAACTCAGTAGTAAAGCGTACCTGCTGGTGGTACTGGCCATTGGTAAGGGTGCGGGGGGGGGCAGCAATTGAAATAGCCAAGCAACTTCAGGTCCCTGTGCAAGACATTGTGTATGGTACTAGGGGAAGTATGGCAGGCCCAGGCCAGCCGCTCAGCAGTCAGTTGAGGATCTTCCCCCAGCCGCCTCAGGACCATATCCCCATATTATCCACCAAGGTCATCTGATGGGTGGCCAGAACAAGGGTTGGCTTCAAAAGAATAGTGACCTGAATGGAAGGGAGCTATCTACCAACATATGGTGACACGGCTAGGGACGGCCAAACCCTGCATCTCACTCAGTTCAGGTAATATAGAATTTGTCCTGTGGCCCTTGGAATAAAAATTAAAAATGAGCACCTGCACATCATACCTGGTAAATTTGGGCAGGGCAAGGGAGGGGGCTTTAGAAGGTGAATTAGAGCCAAATGTATGGTAGCTGCGGTGAGGATGAAATATGATTTATAGGATAGTGAACTAATAAAGGTATGATTTGCTTGGTCTTAAACAGGTGACTCCTGAGTCTGCTAATCAAACGTATGATGAGGAGCAGGCATTAGCTAATGTTGTGTTGAGTAAGAGGGGTTACGGTGCGTAAGCAAAAGCTTGGATGATGGCCTGGTGCCAATGGGTGCGATAACAATGAAGCTATGGAAATTGATGATAAACGTAAGGAAAATGGCGGATGAAACGCATAGGAAATATTCAATTAATGACAAAGGGTAAGTGGTAATAAAGCAAGGCGAGTGAAAGGATACCCTTAACATACGTGTCAGTAGAAATAGTGAATGGAAAGTTCCATGCTAGTTGGCTGTCTTATTTCCGGTCGACACACAATGTGCAACAATGTTCCAATTCTAGTTTACACCGCCTTGATCGGAAACCACTCTACAAAATTTAGAGTAACGGTATCAACGATAAGGTAACCGAAGGCTAAACGACTCTCTGTGACACATCCGACGAGTGATTATGTCAAATGGGGACTCTTTCGTTTTCTTAAAGTGTGTAAAGAGGCTGTCAGACGGTACGACCATCCTTGCAAGAATGCTAGACGTCAACCACCCAGCCCAAGGGCGCAGATGGCGAGTACTAGCAACGCAAGATCATCGAGGGTCTACCACACCTAAAGGGTGCAGCGACCACAGCCTCCCTTTACGGATGGCGTACAACATGTCATCAACCAGCTGGTTTTCCATCTAAAGTACTGAGAGATCAGAACATATTAACTACGAACATGATCCTGTAGAGTACAGTCGATGGGTTCGATAGGAGTGACAAGGCCGAAGTGTTTATAAGGGGATATAGTGACCGTGGGGCACAATTGTGGGATATTTGTCAAATTTCTGACGTGGAATTTGAAAGGTCGCCATTCATTGGCTAGTTGAGGCAATTTTAAATCCGGCATTTTGACAGCCCTGACTAAGCCGATATTTCGTGTCAGCTTGTAGAGTGTAGCGAATGTAGGATTGACCACTGCCTGGGCCAAAACGTCTCTGCTGCAAGTTTGCCCTATAATTGTATGTTACCAAACTCCGCCACCTTCAGTATCCCCTCCTCTCTGCCTACTACGCAAATGACAAGCAACCCTCGAGGCTCATGCTGGTGGCAGGGCTCACTTCTTGCCATCTAATGCCCTCGGTAAAGGGTCTCTGCCAATTACAGTCACCCTTGAGTAAGGTACATTGCTGTCGTACCCCCCAAAAACGAGCACTCACTTCGGAGTACCCCTGCCGACCCGACCTCCGTCTCTGGATGGTTGTGTCTGTCTGGCTGTATTATACATGGGCGAACGTGTTATGGGGTGGTAGAAAACTGTTGATTCAAATGGAGCGGCGGAGTGGGACGGACCCACCCCATTACCAACCAATCCAGAGAATTTTTCATTTGGTAAAAAAATGAATTATGGCAGCCGAAAGCCGGAAGAGAAACCTTATTAACAGTCGAAAGGTGCAAGGGTAAAATAGGTATCGTTGTCATAATATAGGGCCGGTCGGCCTTACAGACCGCCATTATTTCCTTTATTCACTTTTATTTTCGTTGGGGCTCCTGCACCCTCACCGGTTACCTCACGCCTGCGCTCTCCCTTTGCTACGCGCGGGTGATCTTACTTCCTTCTGATTCGTTTTTTCTCCTCCTGACCATACCCGGCCGACCAGTTCTACTGGTCATTTCCTACTATGTACCGAGTTTATTGCAATATAATTGTCGTGCAGGCTATTAAGCAAATAACCATATATAGGTATTAAATTCAACCCACAGCTGGAGGAATGTGCAAGACCTTTAATCACCGCCTCCCGTGAGGCGTAGTCTCACGGCCTGGGAGTGCCGTAAAGGTGCAATATTCAAGTGCCGAGCCGCACAGTTTCGATTGGCAGCTCCATCGACTTAAATCCTTTGGACCCTGGTAAGGATGACCAAATCTTCTGGCCACAAGCTAGGAATAGATTGGATTTGACTTCACCGCACTACCATTACGGCGGCTGGGAGAGTAGGCGTAGAGTCTGACCCGATATTTTGCAATATTCATACCAGTCTATAGCGAGAGAGTGGGGCGGATAGTGGTGGATCTCAAAGGGATCCACGATACATTAGGGGGCTAAAACCTCGCACTCTCAGCTACACATGCTGCATATACGCGCCACACTACTGCACCAGTATACCGGTCTACGAAAAGATTAGGCCGTTTCTAGGTGGCATACAGCTATACCTCACCCTCTAGTTTACCCGCAGCCGCGGTTGATCGAAAGGGTATATTTGGGATTAGAGCCCTATATACTCGATCGTATATGCTATAGGTAATAGCAACCTTGTAGGCAGGCATGTTACATCAAGAATCCGTGGACGGCCTAGGTGACTTATCCTTCCGGTCTTCCCTTATAATCATTCATTTCGTAAGCTCACCCCCCTTCAATTGAGTCATATCTAGTACCATGAACTGGACGGAAGGAACTCGGTAAGCCGACGTCCTTTTGCTACTCGTATGGTACTGCGCCGGGCCTTGTTATTACACCGGCTAACCGACCTACTACAACCATCGACCCCTATACTGCCGCCCTAAACGCCGTTGGACAGCAAGACCCAGCTCGATAGAGCAATCCAGGACCGTCAGCAGCGCCTGTTCTTTCTTAACCGCCGACTTGGCCTGGCCGTTTCCACCCAGGACGATGAGACTCGCAGGGGTTCTGAAAAGTAAGCTTAGCTCTTGGCATGTGTTGAAAGGCTTTTTATCACCCACTGTAGTAGCGACGGTGGGTCTCGTCAAGGTTCCAGCGTCGGTTAACAGCATAGCTACTCGAACGTTACTCGCACCTTAATCCCGACAACCATCTCAGTGTGCCGCTAAAGAAGGAAACGCCCAGCGTTGACGGGAAACGTCCGCGTCAGTCACACAAAATAGCCGATACAATTCAAGTAGGTTTATAGGCCCCATCAAGTCAAGTAGTGAGGGTGTTTAATGTCGAATCCTCAGGCATTACGTGACTTTCGCGTACCCAGCTGAGAAGGCCTGGCGGTCCAGTTTCCAATTATACTCATAAGTAGATACATACGCTCTACGTAGATTGTACATAGGCTATCCGCCGCCGTCTGCGCCAGGCCCGCCATGCACTGGCCGAGGCGGAACGCAGTCTAGATCGCGTGGAGCGTCGCCACCCAAAAGGGCCCTGATCTGTACGGGAAAAAAGGTGGTACCGGTATGGTCGCTTTCTACACCGTCGCGGCGAGAGAATAAACGTCAACGACGACGACCATCGACTGGTTGGTCAACTTATAGACCGTATGCTCTGAAGTAGAGGGTTGCATTGTGTCCAGTATAAATAGATAGTCAGTAGGGTCACCGGCGCGTTCAAGCTCCTATCCAACCTTTGTAGTCGATTGGGTCAAGACAGGGCCACGGCTTAGGTACATCAGGTCAATTTAACATGAATAAAAGCTTACCGTCCGTGTCGGCATTCCATAGCCCGGTGGTACAGCTGTGGTAGCCCTTGCCACAGTTTTGAACGATCTTGCAGAGAACTGGCAGGTATAGAGAGGGAAAGGAATTTGGGCATGGTGTGAAAACAGTAAGTAGGTTGCGCTAAGGCTCATCTCAAGGCCCCCCGTATCTAGTCGGGCGGACGATGCTCCTGATCGGTCAGGTACACCAAGGTACTCACCAACATATTTATAGGGCCGTGGCCGCCTCAATGCCGTTATTTTACGTAGGGCATATTCTAGGATGGCGCCGTTCCACTCGACCACCTTGCCGTGTTTGTATTCGCTGTTGTCAACAACCAAGTCAATGGCCTGTTAGGTTAGCAAAGTAGCCCGAGGGCGCTGCGCTAGGAGTAAACCATCAGTTAGTATTGCACCAGGGTCGTTGTGATTAAGGCTCGGCGAGTAACATTACCTGGCTTACCCATTAAACCTTCCACTCCCGAGGGGGCTTACCGTTTTGATAATGTGCCGAATTTCTTGGTTGGCACTGACCTCGGTAGGCTGCATAGGCACGGTGTGAGTCAAGTCATAAGTCGGGGAGTGGAGACGAGCTGCTGTCGACGATTAGGACCACAGGGCGTGTAACCGGGGGCGGGTTACGGCGGCGGGGAGGCCGAGAGAGCGCCCCCGGCAAGGCCACATTTGCATTGCGACCCTGAGGTTCATCAAAACTTACCTGGGTAATGACATCCATGACCTGAATCTTGGTAGTAGAGGTTTCAAGTGCTGAGCGCGGGACAGTGTGATGGCGAGCGGGGAGAACCTGGAATAAGTTCGGGACGATATAGAGCCGCGAGTCGGAAACTTCAAGTGGGGGAGATGAGGAGGAGGCCTAAAGTCAGCCAGGGCCACGCCGTGACCGATGATGCCTCTCATTGGACCCTATACGCACTGCGCTGGGGTCATGCATATATAAGCCCGGGGTATTGTTTGGGGCTCATTACTGTCAGCCCGTCTATCTTGAATCCCCAGGGCTCTCGCTTGTACATGTGGTGCCTGGCGACCGGCTTTGCGCAACCCGGCTTCCGACCATAAACCTCAATTTTTAACCACTTTTCAGCCTCATTAGTCTATTGTACAACCGTTATCTCCCTTTATTACTGCCTGCTTAGTTTTCAGCGTCTCCAATTAGCATGGCCCACCCCCCAGCCCCTTCAGCCCCCGAGTCAGAATCGGAGCTTGTCAAGCAACTACGGCAAGCCCAGTTGGCTACGCCAGACCCGAACGACACCGGGGCGGTGTGGCTCAAACCAGTCCTCCGTACGCTCCGTGACACTCATCCTACGGCCACGACCCCGCCAGCCCAGCTGTACTTGACCGCCCAACTGCTACACACCGTGGCCACGCGGTCCCTCGTGCCGCCCGCCAAGTGGCGCTACAACCTTGGTCCGGTCCTCACCTTCGCCCTCGACTTGCTGCCGAGCCCAGCGCAGCCTGCGCAGCCCGCCATCTATAGCAGCTACCCGCTCGTCCTACAAACTCTGACCATCCTATTACGGGAACACGCGGCGGTTTATACCAACTACCACGACCGACTGCTGAATACCCTAGACTACCTAGCCCACGCACCGACCGGAAGCCCCCACCAGGCGTTGGCTCCACCGGCCCTCGACGTCCTACTAGCCCTATGTACCCGGGTGGGGGCCAAGCAACCCCGGCTTACTCGGACCGCCGGCCGGATCTATCTCGCCGTGCTTGAACGTGGATCTGAAGCTGGCCACCGGCCCCGCCTCCTGGCCTTGCGCGGGCTCAAAGCGGTCTTCAGTGAGGACAAACGCGCCCTAGCTGAAGACCTAGCCCGCGTCGTGGCCGCTATTAACGCTGTCCTATATGCTAACCCGTCCCGGCTCCGGCCCACATCCGACTCCGATGTGACCGAGTGTGGCTGGTCCGATGCCGTCACGCCGCACGCGGCCACCTACCGCGCCCCGCGGCGCGTGGCCCTAGTCACTCAGGCACTAATCACTCTGGCGGCCTTCGGCCGAGCCTACCCACGTCACCTTCCGGCTTGCTGGGATCAGTACCTCCCGGAATCCACCGTCGATGTCCGACCGACTCTCTTTACTCTACTGCGCTCGGACCCTCAGCCCGAGGTGTACCAACAGACGCTGGTGACGTTGGCCGCGTTGCTGGACCGGGCGTCGCTTGTTCTCTCCCAGGCCGATGGCCGCCGGCGCACCGCTTCCTACACGCCCCTTGCCGTCCGCCTCGCCCATATGGTGACCGAGGTCCACCGCCGGCTACTGGATATGCTGGTTCGGGAACCGGCCGACGCGGAGACACAGGGCCGCTTGATGCGATGTGTCCAGCCTCTGGTCCTCCACTGTCCGTACCCGCACCTCGACCCGGGCCTGCCAACGCAGATTGCGGCGGTCCTGTTGCCCTTGATGGCCGATCTGGACCGTCCTTTACCGAGCGGGCAGGCCATGGGACTGTACGCGCTGCTCCTCAGTCGGATCCCCGCCACCCTGACCCTACTGCGGACGGCCCAGATTGGGACCCTTCCTCGGCCCGCCACGACAGTCATCGCCTCGCTCCTATTTGACACCGCGCGGCCAGCCGAACTGCGGGTTGAAGTGGCCCGGCTCTACGCCGCCATATCCCGTGTGGACCCTACTTCCCTCCCGCTGGATACTCTGACCCCGTTGCTTACCCAATTTTCCCATGCCCCGCCGGCCCTCCAAGTCGAACTGCTCCAATGTCTGGTGGCCCGACGCTTCCCAGCGCACGGCGGCGACCCGGCCGACCTGCCACCCACCACCACCACTTCTCCTTCACCTGTGGATCCGGATGACCGGCCTGCCCCCGAGGACTGGCGCCAATATATCGACATTCTCGTACTCCCATACATCACGGGGGCCGATACCGTCCAGCGCCGGGCCGTCTTTGAGTTTTTGGCTGCTTTCCCACCCGCCGCCATCGACGCCCTCCACCCTCCTCAGTACGGCAGCGTGGCCCACCTTACCCTTGCTGGTACCGAGCCGAGCAACCCACCACCCGTTCAAGCCGCGGCCTACCGAGCCCTGGGGTTTTTCAGTGCCACACGGGCCTTCCGCGAGGACCTGGGGTTTGTGATGAATAGCCTTGACCGAGCCCGCGCCGGCGCCGCCGCCACTACCGAGCCAAGCGGACCGGCCGTACGCCAACAGGCCGCGTGGGCGTTGGCCAACCTCTCGGACGCCTTACGGTGGCTCCACGACAGCCACCCCGAGGACCTCGCCGAACTCTTGCGCATCGAAACCCTCTGCCACCTGAGCGAGCTCGGGCTTCGTCTTCTGGGCGGCGACGACCGCGTGCGTATCAGTGCCCTGCGTCTTCTGGGTAACCTGTATCGACTGCTACCCTCCGAATGGTTTGATCGGTACGCCACCACTCTGGTCCACCCGACCCTCAACGCCACGGCGAAACTGATCACAAGTGGGCCATTCAAAGTCCAGTGGAACGCATGCCACGCCGTCGGAAACATGCTGGCCGGTCCTGGGTTCACCGCCTCGGGCGTTGTGCCCTCGTGCCCTCAAACCGGGCCTACCCCTTTGATTGATGCGTTGCTAAAGGCGTTGACCACGTCCAAAAATCTCAAAGTGCGTCGTAACGCCGCAGTGGCCCTGGCCACCCCGACCGCCATCTTGGTGTACGGCCCGGTTGCCCGGGTCACTCACGCAGCCCTCGATACGCTCGAGGATTGTATTAATGGGCTACTGGATGAAGCCCGGGTAGAGCCGGCCGGACGGTCGGCGGACGACACCGAACAGGATCGGCCTCTGCTGCGCCAACTGCTGGCGCTCGCCGAGATTAACCGCCCCGGCCAGTCATCGCTCCACGAACCGACCCAACGTCTCCTACTGGCGACTCTGGACCTTTTCCAACATTTCCGCGACCTGCTTGCCTTACCCGAATCCAACCCCCCTGCTCACGGCGCAGCGGTCGCTGATTTGGACCTAGGTGCCCAGGTGGAGACTAAATTGACTGCCCTTGGCTTTCTATCTGCACCCTTGCAGTAGTAGACTCTAAATACACCTCCAATTCGTATACTGCCGGGGGTCATGGGTGGCGAATCATCAACTTGCAATAAGCAAGTCACAGAGCCGTGGGATTGCCCTATTTATACAAGAGGTGAATAGCAATCAAGCCCGGCGGTTGTATCTAATCTGCGAATCAAATATCTACGATGTCGTCCATACTATCCGCATCCACTTCGATCTCCTCCTCCTCCTCCGCTTGGACTTCGCTTGGCTCTACAGGTTGGTCGGATCCGGGCGGACTGTCGATTGATAAGTTATCCAGGCTCTCATCCTCGCCCTTGCGGACCTTGACCGCGGCGGGACCAGTGACGGAACCGAGTGAATCTGCCACTGGTATGTGCCCTTCCCCCCACGTGTCTGTGAGACCGAACATGGAGACTACGAGTTGTCGCACTTGGAAGATGAATTGGTTCGCCCGTGCCTCTGACCACTGCAGATGCGCCCGGAGCGACGTAAGCAGTTTGGTGAGCCGCGACGACTGGTGACGTCGGGAGTAAGCGGGCACGGCGGCCGGGTAAGGGGCGGTCAAATCAGTGCGGTGTGGGTGGTGGCGATACAACTCCACCAGACTGACCACCTGTTCATAAATGGCCGCCGCCTCCGTCTCCACTGCCTGGGTGTTCCCGTCTGCGTCACCACTCCTGTCGACTCCTACCCCACGGGCGGGGATAGTCGTGCTTGTGGAACACACGTGTGGAAGTCGTTGGCCATGAGTAGCGTCACGGAGGTGACCGAGGGCGAAGAAACGTATTTCGGAGATCCCCGAAACGCGCTGTGGGTGGAACGGACAAACGATGGCCCCCACAAACGGTTCGGCGCCGCTGACCTGGCGGAAGAGCTCCTGGTAGGTTCCTTGGTTTTCCAAATCGCGGATGGATGGGTCCGGGTCAAAGGTCGGGTGGGAGTGGTACCAGCCGACTACAATCAGGCCCCGCGCGGCGAAGTGGTCGCGGGCTTCCATTTCGGACACCGGGTCCATCTCGCACTAGACCGCAATAAAAAAGGAGTCGTGGGTGGAAGTGATCAACGGTGTGGGGGCGATGGCAGTTGAGACAATAGCAATTGAGGTTAGCCCGCCGTGGTGGTTAACCATCGCTGGATATTATGTTTCCGATTCAGCATCCCTCCCCATACTCCGGGGGGGGGGGGTGTCAATTGTCTTACCTGGAACCCGGTACTGGTACTGTTGCAGGGAAACGCTTCACTGACGGTCACCCGGGAGTGATCTGCATCAAAGGTACCACCCAATAGACCGATGATTTCAGTTTCGGCTAAATGGGCATGGAAGTCCATGATGACCTGAGCACAGGACGTGGACAGGGGAGAGGGATTATGTACAAGGTTAAGCGGTGGCCCTTATTCTAAGCAACCAGTCCCGACGGTTTTAGCGAGGTTGGGTAGCAGCTTTCGTGCTATCGGCCTTAAAGGGGGGGGAGGTGACCTACCAGGCTTCGGGATGACACGGTGATACCCAACCCACCCGCGGCGGGCGGCAAGGGCGGGGCGAGCGGAACGAGGGTGAACGGGTTATAGGCCTCGGTATCGGATACCGCCGCCTTAGCCGAGTTCTTCCGTCGGGGTCGGGTCTGCCTTGACGGGGGGGAAGGGGATAGAGAAACGGGTCGCACCTCATTCCCTACAGTATCTTCTTGGCCCGACCCGTTACCCCTCGGAGGTGATGAAGCCGGAGAATCCACGGGCAATGGTGACCGACGGGGTCCCGATTTTCGCCTGGGTGTCGTCATGGCGACGGGCCCGGCCCCGGCTGATAGTTTCGCCGCCTGGCGTTTACCAATCAAGACCGCCGACATAATGGCGCCCTGGTTGATATCGCCGCGGCGTTCTAGGTACGCGTGAATGCGGCCAATGACGTTGACGTCGCCGAAGCCGCGCAGGGCAGGTCGGACCCGGGTCTTGGTTAGGTACTGCGGCTGGCAGGCGTACCAGGCCTGCAGAATATGGTTACGGATGGCCAGGTAGCGTGCGGGGGTCTTACTGGGCTTTCCCCGGAAAAATTCTGGGAAGGCGCGGCGTTCCTGATCGGAAATGGTCGTGAGGTTGGCCGGTAAACTGTCGGATGAGGTGGCCGCGGAGCCAACGTGTGAGAGAGTGGTGGTGGTGGTGGTGTCCTTTGGTGATTGGGGTGGGCTTGGTGAAGCAACCGGTGCCGCTGCCAGTACGGCTTCGCTGAAGTGAGGGGATACTGAGGAGACGGCCGAGGAGCTGACGCCCGAACGTGAAGAAAGCGTGGATGCACCGGGATTAACAGCAGCGTATGACGCCAAGACCGCCATCTTCACGGTGGGGGACATGTTATTGGAGAGATCCCTTGGCGCACTCGCTGAGTCGTCCTCGGAAATGACATCCACATCGGATTCGTCATCAGGATTAGCCGTAACGAGGTCTGCCGGCCGGCTTGGCGGGCCGCTGGTGACGGACAGGGTCGGCGAATCGGCTGCGGTAGAGGCTGCGATAGATAATTGATATGGGGCACCCGCCAGGGTATTAACAGCCGTACTACCAGCGGACTCGGCCTTGGGTTGCTTATATAAGGTGAGGTGCCGGGCCCGGTTCTTGACTTGTAGGGGATTCCGGCTACCAATGAAGTCCGAAATAGCCCGCCAGTTCCCTTCGCCGAACTGCTGAATGCCCTGTCCCAACAGCTCGTCTTCGAACGGCTTCCACCGTGTACCATGGGAGGGTAGATTGGTGGAGGAAAGCTGAGAGGTCGATGGTCCTGACTCGCGGGCCTGGCGTTTCCGACCATAGTCGTTGGTGGTCGTCGCTGGTGGCCGTTTGCCGGTCGATTTAGTACGCAGTTTGGAGGCTGATTCATAGTCGTCGTCATCGCCTTCGTCGGAGTAGTAGGCCGTGGAACCGGTGGCTTTAGGTGGTCGAGACGGGCCGCCGTTGAGGTAGTAGGCCTCTTCTGCCAGCATGGACGCAATCAGAGCCTCCGAGGCGAGGTCTTGGGCGGCCTTGTCCTGCAGAGGCCGGGCAGGGGGAGATGGGGATGTGGTATTACTCATGGATGCAAGTGGGGAGTGGATAGACTGTAACATGATTACAAGGCGGCGGCGGCGCTGCAGTCTACTTTTAGCATTTCTCCTCCCGTCCCAAGAAACCTCTTGAAGCGGTGATGAATTCAAAATCGTTATGTCCATCCGGCCGGTTGTCAATGTTAATATATATCGATCTGATTGGCTCCATTATTCCCGTAATGGGATATATTCGACAGTGAAAAATATGCCTGGAAGGAAGAGTGCGACGAGTGGTTAAGAGGGGCAAGTGAGGTCTAGATGTATTCCTGGGGGGCGGGTGGTTCATTGAATATCTGTTTTATGCAACATACGATACAGCATACGTTATTATTATTATTATTCAAAAAAGCCGGCTCTGATGGTCAGCCTGGCAAGCTGGAATAAAGCAAAGCAGCTAATCGGTTAGGAGGACCCGTCAACGGACCCTAGGCCTCTGCTGTGTCTCCGAACTAGGGCCTAAAGAATCAGAATGATCCGAGCTCCAAGACCCACGCGGCCACTGCGTTGATATCTACATTACGTCCCCTTATACTCTCTGGTTGACTCAACCGCAGCACCATATTACGCAAGGGGAAATCCGGGCACTCTCCCATTATTTCCAAACCTTTTTGCCAGTTCCTTCTGGCCTACTATCAGTGTAATGATATTCAGAGCAGCATAGTATCCCAGGCTGCCCTGACTAGATCACTCGTAAGCGTGCAAAAGAAACGACCGTTTGCGACTCGATGGCCTGATACTCATGCTTAAGACCCGTGCCCTGAGCTCTCAGGTACGTGTGGGGAAGCCTGCAGGCAGGTCGAACTGTATTACATTGAGCCTGTAAGCTCCATTGTGTAAACTGAATAGGGGTGTCAAGATACGGGGAAGATAATTGGAGCGCTTTCCAGCGTCCGTGAAGGCGTAGATGCCAACAACTAAAGTGATAGAGAGCTAGCCTGTAACAAAGTACGGAGCGATAATTAGCAAGATACAGAAGATTAGTTGGCAAAGTATAAGGGAGGGATTAAGCGTACGGAGGAAGGGGGATAATGGGGGTGTTAATGATATCTAAGATACAAAATCGGGCGACCATAGCCGGAGGCTGAGCTGAAGGGGGCTAGAGAACGTCATTCTGTAAGGTAGTCGCCGTTAGCCGGTGGCTCCATTACAAGACGGAAGAGAAGCGAGGATTCGACAAGTCAATGTGTTCGGCTGTGGTGACCGGTGGTGGGAGATGGGAGGACCAGCGGTCGTTGAGCGGGAGGGACGGAACCCGGCGGGGCCCAGACGGGTAGGTACAGACGGGAGATGACACAAAGATGGGTGAGGTGTCGGCCAATAGCTAAAAAGAGGAGCCCCAGATCGATTTGAAGGGGAAAATGGCTGGGACCGGCATCGGCCGCAGGGACTCGACTCTCACCAAGGGATGGGTCACCTGGTTTGGGTCCACCCTCACAGCAAAATTAAAATCGTCGAACGCAGTTTACAGTCGCGACCGTCGCCATGCTGTAGCCAGCCGATAGGCTGTAGAGAGGAAGGCAATGGTGGCTGTACACAGAAGAAAGCCACCTTCCAAATGAGCTGGTCTTTGTCTCTCCAACATAACCGCCGTTCCGCCGTTTTGAAGGGGTTCATTGGCGGGTCCCATTACACCAGACTCGCCCTGGAGTGACACAGATGCGAAGGATACCACAAAACGACAGCGGTGACTATTTTCGCCAATGCCTCCCGATTATATTGGCCCTAAGACAGTTGGCCATATGATTCCATCCACAGGGGGAAACACGACGGGAGAGGGATTTGGCTAGGCAGGCGCCCTCACCTATAAAACTACCTCTCGCCCTGCTCCTCGACGGACCTACACACCTTTACTTCGCCACCACCAGTCTCCAAGTCACCTTTGCTGACTTACATTTCCCTCCGTAGCGCTGATATTTATCTGCCTTGTCTTCGGTTCGCTCCTCCGCCATGAGTCTTAAAATATTCACCCTCCTGTGTTGTGGTGTTTCTATCTGGGTGGTTGGGGCTGTGCCTGTCAAGGAGTCCACTTGGTCTAGCAACAATGCCCTTACTCAGATGTTGGCCCCAGCCTCCCAAGAGTATCTTTTGAGCGCTGAAACTGTAAGTACCACTTGTAATGTCTACCATGGCCCGTACAGCATCGACTTCTTTAGCCAACCCCAAGCTCACATTGGATAATGGTGACTCCAACGTTCCACAGCACTTGGCAGCAGCGTACGCTTGTGGCTACTATTGCGTGGACTGGGCCTTCGCTATCTAAAAGAAGCACGCAGTGCCCATACCCCACATCCTAACCTCCTTTTCATTGCAACCTTTACACCCACTTTGGGCAGACAACGAAGGCCGATAGCGGGCAGCTTGAAGACAACGAGGCAGCGCATGAAAAGGTTGCATCTGAATTCGCCAATGGGAACTTTCAGAACCTTCTACCCGTCCTCAAGGAATATATACAGACGTGGTTCGTGTGGGACGTGATCTACCTACCCCTGCGTGAAAGCGGCTATACCGGGGACCTAGTAGAGTTCAGAAACGTTTTTGACCAGCTGACTTTCGGCTATCACCATAATCACTTCTCTAACATACCGGGACTACCCCAAAATTCCTATGATAAGGTTAAGGACCGCCTTGAACGCCCCCTGCACTCCATTGACATGAACGGCATAAAACCCAACGGTAACAGAAAGAACAGGTATGCCGGCAACGTACTGGGGAATCTTGACGCCAAGGAAATGCCAGTCAAAGCGTTGACGAAACCTGACAAGGAAATGCCAAACTCCAGTCAGCTGAAACCACATCCCATAGGCACGGTAGATTACTTTATCGATTTGGTTAGGCAGTTGACCGACGAACAGCTCATTGGACTGCTGAAATACTTCGCCAGCCCAGCGTTAAAGAAGGGCTTGAAGATGATGTCGCTGGACACAATTGTTGATCGAAAGCTTCTAACGCTGGCCCAGAACCTGTTCACAGCCGGTGACGAGGAGCCTATCCGTTAGCAGGTCGTCGCTAAGCTACCTGAGAGTCTTGTGGCAGCGGTCCTCACGCTTCGCCTGAGCAACAAGGATGAAGCTCTTGACCCGAGCCTTGTGTCACTGTTCAGTGACACAACTGTTATCAGCGATTCCAATCGCAATTTGGGCTGGGGAATGGCCGTGCAGTTGGGTTACAATGACCCCACCAAGCTGTTTCCGGCAGACCCCAGCGTTCCGCAGGAGTCTAATCATGTCAAATTCCATAGCCCTGAGCAGCGCCGCGTCCTCCACACCTGGCACACCCGCATGACCTGCAGCGCAGTGTACCGCTGGTGTGAGGCTGCCGAAGCTGCGTTCCTACAGGTTAAAGAATGGTCGTCTTCTGATCGTGACACAGCTACACTCGACCTCAAGTGCCGTGAGAATATGCGAGACGGATCACCCCTCCAACTCGATTCCGTCAATCGCGTCATCTGGATTGAGTACTTGGGCTTGGATAAAGCTCAATTCACACGCCCTTCCTTGTCGGCCAAAATTCGCTCTTGGTTGCGGTCATAAACTGACGACTCTGGGGGACCTCAAGTGGCACTCCCATAACCCCAAAAGCGCCGTACGATAGAAGTGCCGAGGCAGTGGCGCACCTTACTCTCCTTCGTGCCCACCTGATTTTAGGGCGCTCCGTTATCACGCTTGAGTCTTCGACTTACCTTCTCTAGCAACCCGCTGGTACTCTTTATCGTCAGTTCGCCCGTCAGCCGCACCACCGGCCAACCTTGCTGACAGTGTGCCTCTTTAAGTGGCCTAATAAGCCACCAACGTCAGGGGCCCGACACCCACGTGGGCCCATTAGCTACCCTTGTCTTTGCTTCATAGTTCGTTAGGTACCACCGTCTACCCCGGCCACTGTTTTCTCATTTACGCCGTCTGCCCTCTTAGTTTTTTTTTGTATTCCATTTTCAATCGCTACTTATTGTTGACCGGTGCTCCCTGGGGTAGTCTTTAGTAAACACTGTTTTGGAATCCCATGGGCCACCCAGAAGACCTCATTAAAACCATTGCAGGTTTCGTAAATTCAAAGCATTCCACTGTCTGTCTGTAGGGCAAGGGGCTGTGAGGTCCATAATCCCATTATCTGTAGCCTTGTCTGCTAGTTTGCGCTGCTAACTGTCACCGCCATATCCACTATCCCAATGTAGTGTTCATTCGATTAGCCTCCACTCCCAAGCAACTCCATATGGAGTTTTCCATATATACCCCCCTCATCCACGAACGTAACGTCTCCAGTTATGACGCTCTTCCGCCGATGATCTTCATTACAAAGACAGCTTTCGCTAGGGGATACTTGCCAATTGTTCTTTGGTCATTTATAATCTTACCACTACTGCGTTCTCTATTATTTTGGAAAGCTACGTTAAAGAAGCATGTCCTAATCGGCGAATAAGAGAACGGGTCCAACACACCGGAGTTGCAGCTGCCATTAACCAACGCTAAGGCCTAAAACGGCGACCCCGCCATAATGCCGCTCGAATATACAGTTCCGTATTATTGCGACGGGGCCATTTGGATATAGAAGCTTTGCTGAGCTTACAGAGAATAATACAGAAATCCTCTAGTTACATACAACTTCGACTTTTCTAAAGGTGATGTGGCGGAAGGGTTGGGGAGGCTTCCCCCAGGGCCGACCTCCCTGATACCACCCCCTGGCCCCAACCGCTACGTTCCGCAGGGCACCAAGCTCACCGGGTTGATCGTCTAATATCCCTCCAGGAGGAGGACTGAAAGAAGGGCCAGGGACGACCCCGACCCATCTCTCTCCATTTAGTATTCCCTCACTTTATCATCTTCAGTTTGTCTTCACAGTGTCCCGTGCCCCCCCTCCTCCACACGTCTTCTTGTATGCTTTATCTTGCAACCGTTTGGCCTTGCTGCCCCGCCGTAGGAAAGCTAGTCTTCATTAAACAGCTCCACCTAACACAATACCCTCGGTTAGTCGGGTCAGTGCAGACATCGACGGCCCGACCAGTCTCTGTCGTCCTCCCTTACTCGCCATGTTTCCATTCGGCCCACTATGCTGTGACTCATGAAAACTATTTAACAGGGGAGTGGGCCGGTATAGTGTGTACCAGTTTAGCCATTAGGCGTGGCATTACGCATTACCTTCGTTTTTACACAGTTCATGATCAGCATTACCCTTGGCTGCAAACAATTAATACTCCATTACCTCCGGCGCCCTCTTGAAAGCATAGGTCCAGTTGTTCTTGACCGTTCCTACAAGCTAGCCAGACTATAATTCTCACTACCATGGAAGCAAACCCTATAGTCCAGCTTGCACTCTTGCCTTGCCTTCCCCCTGCCTGAAGGTATGCTGGCGCTGGTTGGCCCTACTTGAGGTAGATGATGGCGCGCCTCCAGTTGACAGTGGACTTTCGACAAAATACTCTCACTTCCTCCA
>JANBPT010000735.1:0-24478 GCA_027575765.1 Tieghemiomyces parasiticus
GATGACCAACTTTAACCCGGCGCTTCTGGCTAACTTTAACACCATGGCCCAGCAGCAGCAGCAGCAACAGCAGCAGCAGCAAAGGCCGCCCGGTACTATGAATACCAATCCACAACTCCTCCAGATGGCCATGAATAACCCCGCCGCTTTTGCTGCCATGGGGGGACGAATCCCACCGCAGTTTCTGAATAACCCGGCCGCGCTTGCCGCTTTTGCGAACATGCGCCCACCTCAGCCGCCGCCGCAGCAGCAGCAACAGGTCCCCACCAACATGTCGGCAGGTATGACCTCGAACGCTGGGGCGACGAACAACTCACAGGCAGCAGCTGCTGCTGCCGCCATGCACATGAGTAATCCCGTCGGGCCTTTCATGATGGGTCCCAACGGTCAGCTTATGCCGAACCCTAGCTTTCAGGGCGGGTCGATGGTAGGCAATAACAGCCAGCAGCAGCAGGCTAGCCCCGCGCCCGGCGGCGGTGACGGTGGTAGCCAGAAGGCGTAATGTAAACAGGGTTTACTCCTCAATGTCCGTACGTTTTGGCCTTTTAGTCCATGATTCGTTTTATTCCTGGGACTTTTGCCCCGCCCTTGTTAGTTTTCATTCTGGATGCAGGGAGAGTCCTTTGTGCTCTCCCCCTCCTTCCTTCCTTTTGTTTCTCATTTCCCTCTGTTCTTGTAAATTAGCGAACTGTTTTACGTGAAGTGATATGAAAACCATGTACCTCAACTTATTTCTCACATTCGATCGGGAACCGTCGCACGTTGTGTGTCTCGATGCGACTATATTGCACTGCCGGTGTCCATTCGAGCTGGGCCCCTATCTTGGACGTCTAGAGTACTGGTGAAGGAGAAGGGATGAATTGATCACTGCCCTTAGAGTGAAGATGAACTGGGCTGTGGGACGGCCGAGATACTCCGGCGAGCTGGAATCATTGAGCAGCTACAATTGGAGTATGAGTGTCATGAATGCAAAGCCGGTGAGGCACTTAATGATGAGTGTGGGATTAGAGATCCTCATGGACCAGCAGGGAAGCTAGGAATGACCCTGATACTGATGGGTTTAGCCCGGGGGTGTAATTTCTAGAAATTAACAATTCGCGCATTACCCGCACATCATCATGGTTCAGCGGGTGAGCCGAGGAGTTGACACACGGTGGAGAACAATGTAAGGAGGGGCTGCCTCAAACGCGCTAAGGGAGCTACTGCTAGCAAATATGGGTGTTGGATTTAAGAATTCGAGAGGCCACCATTAATTCGTCCAGTATATTGCCTCCCTTTCATACGCACTCAGTAGTGGTCATCCGGCGTCTTTGCTTGATCTGACCAGTCGGAACGAGCGGCGACAGCGGAGAAGGCGGCGGGAGGGTCCAGGGGATTGGCCGAAGAGTCGCCGGCTACTTGGCCCACGCCTCTACCTTAAGGCACGCTAATCTGGGACCAGGGTTTAGGAGTATTCTAACCTTTACCCATCGCGTCCGTCGAATCTACTCACTTCGCCCCTGATATATCAGTCTCCCCTCCCGATTTGTTTCCCCTCGCCATTGTCTTATCTTCTCGTTTAAACCGACCGCCGTTTAGGCCAGTCGCTTGTACGTCCCCCCCCAATTTCCTTACACCAATAGATTGGTCTAGACTCCTATTCGCTCGCCATTCAAAATCTAGCCCGCATACGATGACCGGTTTCAGTGAAGCCAGTCGAAATATATATTTATATATAATCCGTCGGTTCCGGCCCCATCTCCCTCGCTACCTGTTGACTTGGGCGTTTTTGTCATCTAGTACCCCCACGTTTCGCGCCCGGTGTTCCAACCCGTCCATCCGTTCTGAAGTTCTATTTTAATCCATTGCGCAAGCCAACTTGCTACTCCCTAGCTACTCAGGCACCTTAGCTGCCCTATTTACCATCGGTCCGTGACTCGCCATCAAAATTAAACC
Organism: Tieghemiomyces parasiticus; assembly: GCA_027575765.1. Lineage (NCBI taxonomy): Eukaryota > Fungi > Kickxellomycota > Dimargaritomycetes > Dimargaritales > Dimargaritaceae > Tieghemiomyces > Tieghemiomyces parasiticus. The sequence goes on from JANBPT010000735.1 coordinate 1,936, forward strand.
GCTGAATTCAAGCCCACCCACCTTACTCAGCTGCCACCGGTCCCTGTCCGCTATCATTATTTTCTTGTATTCCATAGCCCGTATATACCATACGCTTTACTTGGTTGAAACACCTGCCATACGTCGGTCGGTCCAACTCCTTTCGTACTATTTTGCTACTTCCGGCCGGTCCAAACTCTCTGGCATTCCCGTCTACCCGGCACAAAATCTCCTAGTAGTTGGCGCCCTCCCCTCACCCTTCGCTTTTAATCTGCATCTACTTGGTACTGCATTTTTTTCCTTTGGGTGTTTGGTTATACGCCACTTTTCCAACCGATCATTGAGTTGGCCTTCCATTCCAACCCCCACCGCGCTGATTCACCGTACACCTCCCCTTTCGCCTAGTTTGTCAACAGTATTGTGCCTCCTGAGTCATACCGTACCCAGGCCCCTGCTTCTTGTGTTTGTACCTCTCTACGTACTTCTTACTCAATTGTTCCTAGAATCGCATTTAGCAATTACAGCGCTTCCCTGGCGGGTTATTTTTTGATTCCGACGGCTCGATTTGCCTTTTCCCCCACCTACTTTTATTTTTTGTCACCACTGTCTCTTTGGCCGTGGTATCGGTTTATTGGCTTGACCTATCTGTTCCGCACGGACTTGCCTCGAGGTTGACCGCCCGATAGTGTCGTGCCACTCCTCGCCTTCCTCCGTGGGCTATTTTTTTTTACTGGTCGCTCATTACCGATGCGATCTCTCTTCGACTTCGCCCTCCTGGGCTGCGCATCCCTCCTGCTTCTGGTGTTTCAACATGCGCTGGCAGATAACACCTTACAACCGGGCGGTCGGTGCGACCAAAACACCGTCCTACCGGCGGGCTTTTGCTGCGATTGGTACGGGTTTGCCGGTACTAGCGACCGTTACTGCGGTTCACTTTGCCTCTACAATTGCCCGACCTCCCGCAACCATACCCTCCCGGCGGGGACCAAACGTAGCACCGACGGCAAGTGCAACGAGAACGTCTATTGTCCACTAGGAGAGTGTTGTTCCCGCTGGGGATTCTGTGGGACCAGCACCATGCACTGTGATGTCGGCTGCCTTAATCAGTGCCGCACCCCGCTCCCAATCGACCCGGGTCACTACGTTGGTGGCGGAAAGCGTCCCGCACCTGATGACGACCTGGATTACTGTGAGGACGACGCTGGCGACGTGCCCTATGACGAGCTGCCCTATTGTGAAGACCTGCCTCCGTTCCAGTTCCCCATCATGCAGCTAGCCTCGTCGACGCAGGTGTGCTTCTAAGTACTACCCCCCTCCCCTTCATTGCTCACGTGGAACGTGTGCGTAACGGACTATATCCAAAAACCTGGCACTCGCTATACTTCTGCACCCTCCCCCTATCGCTGGATAGCCTCTGCGTTATCCTACATTCAATGATCAGCCTGCCCATTGTCATTTCGCTTCGCACTTTCGCTACTCTAATTTTCGCCTTCGTTCCCCTACTTCCACGTCTCAGCTAACACTTATGATAAAGTAACTCTTGGGTTGTAATATGGATACGGGGCACTGAGTGGTTCTGTGCCGGCAGGAAAAGTACATGTAAGGTAAGGCAGCAGAGTACGTATGGTGGGGTCTGGTGATCAAAAAAAGATACAATGCGAGTTTAGGTACAGGTGGGATTGAATGGGTCAGGGTCAGGGATAGTCGCGACCAAAGCCCGACTTGGTGGTCAGACTCGGAAGGCAGTACGGAGGCGACTGCAGAATTCGGTAAACGGTTTGAACCGAAGGGAATCCCCTTGCAGGACCGAAAGACCAATGGGAGGGGTGGACGCTGCGTGGCGGCGCGGGTACAATTTACTAAACCGACGCTTGAACGGTTGGGGACTGGAGCTGCCGTTAAGGGTTGAAGTGGCACAGCTGGATGCCATGGCCTCCCCGGCCCCCTCGTGTTCTCCTTTGAGGTCCGGGTTCAGAAGTAACCGAAGCTCGTTGTCAATCTCGAACAGGTCTTCCTCTACTGGGTTGTCCAAACCAGGCCCCTGGTCATATTCATACATCAAGTCCTGGAATATCTCGAGCGTGCTGTCCCATATTTCGCTAAGTTCGAGGGTTGTGGGCCGTTCCTCCCAGCTAAGAGGAGGTAGCACGTAGCTATTGTGGTCAAGTCCATCCATGGTTGCTGTCAGTGTAGGACCACGGGAACGTGGATGGGGTAGGTGCAGGATAAATACAAGGCCCTGGTGTCGGCTGTCGGTAAGTGAGTATTAAGTAGTTGCAGGTTAGCCTTGGACAGGTCAAGCAAAAGAATTACGCGCAAACAGAAAAGCAAATGAAGCACCAGAGTTAAAGGAACGCAGGAGGCTGGGTCTAGATGCGAGTGCAGGTGGATTGGCATAAAGTAGGAGTAGCGGTGTATACCATACTGGTCTAGGGCTACAGCTCCCCTTTTATATATAGGGGTAAAGCGAACGGATCGGGTGCAGGCCGGCGTCGCACGCGTGATGCGGCATCAGCGCATATCATCATTTTCTATGCTTTCCTCGCAGCACAACCGGTCAAGTAAACGGTAGATAAAAGAAAAGCCTCAGTCAGCCATCCCGTTTATTCCAGTGATTAACATTGAGCGTGAATGATGGGGAGGGTGGTGAACGTGGCTGGCGAGGGTCAAGACTTAGTATCAACTGACTGGTGGGAGTAATACAGGTGATAGAAAGGAAAGGAGACGGGCGCGGCTGCCAGCACAGCCGGAGGTATTAGGTATGACGACAGGCTGGGAGGCATGCAGCCCGAGTCATAAACTAAAGAATAGCGGCGGTTACAGATTGGCGGGCGACGTTACACAGGCTATGGCCCAATCTGGGACGATGGAAGAGATGGAGAATGTAAGGCCATGGGTGCCCAATGGCAGCCAGCGAGGGAGAAGAGAGTTAGGCCGCGCCCTCCGTGCATGATTGTTTTCCATGTAATGTTCTGATTAGGTAAGGGCACAGCTGGGTTGGTAATTGCGACCGTTCGGTAGAGGGCCCAACGGACGGGAAGTTGACTACAATACGTAAAAAAAGGTAGGGCTATCGCCCAGTGATAAAGCGTCCATCACGGCTGATAATGGCGAGTGGCTTGAGAAGTCATGGATGCCGAGCCGTCACTGGCGATCATGTTCCGTTGAAGCGCCTGCCATAGTTCTCGGGGTCTTCCGCGAACTGTCCGCCGAACCTGCATTTCCGAAGCCACTATTTTCACCGCCTCTGGCTCAGGCTACTGTGTGTAGCTCCGGGACAACAGCCGATGCAGGTCGCCAGCTTCCAGCACCAGCCTACGCCCCCCCACTAGGATCTTTGACGACGCCGAGTGCCCAATTCCCACTTGCGATACGCCCGCGCCACCCATACAACAAACTGCTCCGACAGGCTGTTTAAACACTTCTGTTTGGTCGCACACACCGTCTGTTCTCCCTCGTCGACGCCTCTTACCAGGCTGATTTGACGAGGCAGGGGGCCTCCTGGAATTTCACCAGGGTAAGAGTTAAGTGTGTCCGTTGTCGTTAGAGCGGGCCTGGACCAGCATAGCGTATCCTAGACGCATCCTGCCCTCCGAACGGTTGTGTTGGTAAAGCCATTGCAGGGCAGTACTGGTCCAGCCAGTATTAGACAGCCTGCCTTTCCCCGAAAGGTCGGTCGGCCTGGCACTGGTGGCCCTTGTTCCTTCCAGTTTGGGCATTGCCGAGCCGGTCTGTGAAACGTTACTATTCTGGTTATGGTCGAGTGGTACGTTTCATAATCCGTCAAAGGAAACGACCCCCGAATTGAGTCCCTCAATTAGTAGTAGACCAGCCCTCCCTCACTTATCCCAGGAATTGGGGTGGTGAATTGGAGGGAAAAGGCATTGATGGCCATCGATCCATGGAGACGCCAGACTCCTAATTTCTTTTTTTTACGCCTTCAATTTCCACTACTTGTTTCCGTTGGCCCAGGAGAGCATGGTTGGCTGCAGACGGAAGCCGCCCAGCCTACTGCAGCCGTTCGCCAGTTGGAGGGAGAGGCGGTGGCCTTACCGACCTATACCGCCACTTCCTCGACGCTGGACACTTCGTACCTTCCCCAGCTCTTTATGCATCTGCCCTAGTTCAATTCCCCTTGTCGCATTTCCACCCACTCAGCCATGACCGTCCCTCAGCCCCTTGCCACTCGAGTGGTATTTTTCTTTGGCTCGCAGACGGGCAATGCCGAGTCTATCGCCTTGAACCTACTCGACCAGGCCCAGCAACGGGGCTACGAGGCCGAGTGCAGAGAACTCGACCAGTACGAAGACCGATTGCCCTTCACAGCCGACGCCGCCTACGTCTTTGTCGTGTCCACCACCGGCGACGGTGATCCCCCGGACAATGCCACGAAGTTCTGGCGGTACCTGCGCCGTCTGGCCAAGAAGGGCGAGGACTGGTCTGGTACCGTCCACTATGCCCTACTCGGTCTGGGTGATTCGAACTACGACAATTTCTGCAACGCTGGCCGTAGGCTCGACGAGAAACTGCGCGAGGTCCACGCGACACCGTTCTACCCGAAGGGGCTAGCCGATGATGCCACCGGGTTGGAGGAGACAGTGGAGCCCTGGTGTCGCGGCCTGTGGCCCAGTTTAGCTCAGGCATGCACTGCCAAGAATACGCCTAGACTCGCCGCCGAGACAGCCACCACTACACCGACGGCAAAGGCGGCAGAAATTGCACCGGAGCCGACCCTGACCAATTCCGCCGCCCCTGCTGCCCTGACCGAAGCTATCGAACGCCTAGCTGTTGCTGAAACGGCCTGCACTGTTTCTACCCAGGACAGGCCGAGCGACAACGACGGTAACCTCTGGACCAGCCAGCCGCTCCAGCTTGACTTCGGCCCCCTAGCCACCCTCACCAGTCTTACGGGTACGCCACGGGTACCCAGTCGACTGGTGCGCATAGTGCCCGCCGCGACCAGCGCACCCGTGGCCACTTCTGAATTCCCGTTGACCCACATTGCGGATGCTGAGCCCTTCCGTGCTCAGCTGCTGGGCGCCGATCGTCTCACCGCCCCGGACGCGCTGAAGCAGACCCTGGCTGTTCAACTACGACCTATCGAACGTGACGCTGCCGGATCGATTACCACCCGAATGGTTGAGTTCTGGCCTGGAGACGCGTTCGGAGTGCTCTGTCCCAACCCGCCCCGCCTGGTTCGAGATCTGCTGCAGCGGCTGGACTATGTGGCCACGGAGCGCATTCAGATTGAGCCGTCCACCCCGGCCACCCCGCTCCCGACCCACCTCCGCCACGCCAAGGCTGTGACCCCGCAGCACATCTTGACCTCCTTGGTGGACCTGGCGGGCTTACCCAAGAAGGCCCTGCTCCGTATGCTGGCCGAGCACGCCGCTGACCCGGAGGATCGTAAACGGCTCCTGTTCATCACCAGCCGTCAGGGTGCGGCAGCCTTCAACGAACTGCGCGCGCACATCCCACACCTTGGCGATATCCTGGCCACCTTCCCGAGCTGCCGGCCGCCGCTGGACTGCCTCCTGGACGTCCTCCCACCGCTGCAGCCCCGCTATTACTCGGTGGCCAACGCGCCGTCGTCAAAGGGCCACCTCCGGTTTGCCTTCAACGTCGTTTCCTACCGCACCCCAGTACCCGCTGGTGTTCCTCGAGAGGGACTCTGTACGCCCTGGCTGGCCCGGCTGAGCGCGGCCATGGCGCGAGGCGACGCGACTCCTGAACTAAACGTATTCCTTAAACCGAACTCGCAGGGCTTCGAACTGACTCGCGATCCGAACCGGCCAATTATCATGGTGGGGCCCGGTACTGGCGTTGCGCCTTACCTGGGGTTCCTGGAGGCCCTAGGAGCCCAATCCTCTGCGCGGGAGACCTGGCTGTTCTACGGATGCCGCCATCCCGATTTGGACTACCTCTTCCGCACCGAGCTGGAAGGCTACGCTCGCTCGGGGGTGCTGTCCCGGCTCATGGTAGCTTACAGCCGCTTCACCGCCGACTCGACCGCTGACGCTGCCGCTACCGGTGAAACTACTGTATCGTACACCCATCCACCCTCCGACCGCCCCAAATACGTCCAGCACCACCTGCAGCGCGTCGCCTCCGATATCTACCGTCTGATGACCCGTGAGAACGCCGTGCTCTACGTCTGCGGTGATGCCCAGGGAATGGCCAAGGATGTCCACAGCACCCTGGTGGATATCCTGGTCAATTGCGCGAAATCAGACGACGGGCCGCTACGCAATCTTACGCCCTCCGGAGCGGGGGCTTTGCTTGTCGAGTGGATGCAGGAGAAGCGGTACCTACGCGACCTGGTAAGTCCATGTAATATCATTATGATTATAATTATTTTTGAAAAAGACGTGGAAACACTCTCATAGTGTCCTAACTCTCATTTCAGCCAACTGCTGGCTCGATAGACAGCCACTAACCAGTTATTTCCTGACCATTTACACCTTCCCCTACAACCCTCCGTATGATCCAGTGGGCCTAAATGGCTTTACATCAGGCCGACGTGGTCGCCATCAGATTCTCGATAACGACATCCAGCCCAAAACCACATGCAGGTTTTGGTCGCCCAGATCAGTGGTCAAGGGCTACGTCACTAGATGCCCTTGTAGCACCAGCGCAGCAGCCCGACAAACCGTTACTTATTGTATACTTTGATGATGACTTATTTATTCCTTTACTCGGGTCGATGACAAACTTGCACTATCTTACTGGGAGGGCTACACATGACCAACGGAGCAGCCCTTATTACGACCAACTCCTGTGTGTCCCTCCCACTTGCTCTCTAACCGCGATCGGCAGCCCCAGGTTGCCGGATAACCGTTATGCACGACGGCCACCTTTGGCTGTTACCATATCTCTACTTTTGCACGAATGACAGATGGGTAAAGACTTGACAACCAAGTTTTTTCGCCAAATACAAGGCGCCCTGCTATCAACCTTGATAAATTATCATCACCACCGCTTGTACTCATTCCAATCCATTGCTGGCGGCCCATCATCCAAAACAACCACATGAGTATCAACCCTCTAGTCATTTATTTCCTATCCTAAAAACGCTGATTAGGTTTATTTCAGCAGTAAAGGATTGGGGCATCAAATTATCGAGGGTAAAGCTTGGGTACGTATCCCTGAACTGTTAAACCATCAGGGACAGTTGGGCTGGCATACTACAATCGGTTGCCCCTCATTGGCACTGGATTCGCCCCGGTCTGAACTACTCACACAATTTATCATTTACCTGGTCCTCCTAATCCCCTTCGCTCAAAGGCTCCCGCATTCCTCGACTGTACCCTTGACTTTACCCGTTCTTGTCACCGCAACCCCCATTTGCATACTACTACGCCATCATGTCCTCGAGTAATGCCACCGCCAAACCCTCCGATCAGGAGATTGTGGCCCAGTTCAACGGGATGAAACAGGAGCTGCAGTCCATCGCCCAAAAGATCGGCGAGTTGGAGATGGAGGTGGATGAGCACAAGTAAGTCGGGTGTAGGGCATGTCTGCTATGACTGTCCCATTTAGGCCTTTAAACACCCCGCAAGTATTGCGGACCTAGCGCTGTTTCCTCCCCCCTCTCGCTATGCTCCTCCTAACCCGCCTGGCTCTTGCCCTGCCCTGTTTCCTACCCTTCTATTCCTGACCAGGTTGGTCATTGACACCATGAAGCCACTGAACACCGACCGCAAATGCTTCCGTCTTGTGGGCGGCGTGCTTGTCGAGAGGACGGTCGGGGAAGTCCTGCCGGCCCTGACCACAAATTTCGACGGGGTAAGTCTAATCGATGCAAAGGTCGAGATGTGAAGGGGATAATTATCCCAGCCGCCCCGTCCTATATTAGTTTTGTAAATGACGCTGGGCCTGGCTTCTCTGGCGCACTGGTCATATCCAATACTTACACTTTATTTTCATTTTTGTCCCCGGCCCTTCTCTCATTACCCCTAGATCAAGGGCATCATCGGCCAGCTGATGCAGACGTACAAAAAGAAGGAAGAAGAGATGAACAGCTTCCAAAAGAAGTACAACATCCGCGTGACCAAAGGACCCGCCCAGGCCTGAGCAAAACAGTTATGGTTTATCGCTGTTATGGGGAAGTGTAACGTTTATTCCAGCTTGCCAATCCTACTCACACGTGCGCCGTTAAGTAAAAAAAAAATCCGCTCGTTTTCAGCAATGTATTCATCGTGATTTTGACCCGAGGTTAATATTGTACAGCACGTGCTTTGGAGACCGTAAGGTATGAGGGCCAAATTAGGCCCCGGTGGAAGCTTCATATAATTCAGAGAATCCACTGTCTTTAGTGGGTATGTCCGAAAGCGATAAAAGCTGGCAGCAGCATCCCCACAAGTAGGATACCTAGCCGTCGGAGCAGTCGGCGCTTAAACCCGAAGTGAGACCTGGCCGGTGAGGGTGCGCCCAGCCCGTCGCCGTTGAGATGATCCGTGTTGGAACAATCTGAACAGGTATCGGGTGCGGCAAGGGCGTGTTCCTCATCGTCGTCGTCGTCGTGGTGGTGGTGGTGGTGATGGTGGTCCCCGTGGTGGTGATGCGGGTGGCCAGAATGGCGGCGGGAGGGAGGCCGGGTGCACGGATCCTCGTCCTCGAGATCGTTACACATAGTTTCCGGGAGGGAGTGGATAGCGGCGACGTAGAGGAACGTGCCGGCGGAGAACAACAGTAAGATCGCGGTGAACTTGAGCATCCGATTGGACTGGTCGTCGCTGCCATCAGGGCTGGCATCGGTGAGGCCTACGAGAGCGGAGGCAGCGTAGGTGGTCAGGGCCATGAGCGGAGCAGCCAGGGAGAATACTACCAGGGTCGTCCGGATGGCCGCCCGCGACTGGCCCTCCTGGAGGAGCTGCGTACATAGTCCGAATGCTTCAGGGGCCTTGTGGAGGAAGATAGCCATAAAAATGATAAGTGATGTGCCCTCGGCAGCTCCACCTTGGGTGTGACCATGTGGGTGGCCGTGGGCAGGCGCGTTGCTGAGTGACGATTCGGCGGCGGCTGACGCTGAAGCGGAACCCAGGGCCAGGCCGTCGGCGGCAGCGTGAATGAGCATACCTATAGTGGCCGGTGACACGAAACTACGCAGAAAATTGCGCACCCGGGCGTAGGTGTAGCGGGGCCGGTGGCGAATGCTGGCCGTGCCAGTGCCGCAGTGGGACTGGGAACGGCGGACACACCGGCTAGTGTCGGCCTGCTCGCCCAGATCGTGAACCACTGGGATCGTATGGTGGTTATGACGGTGGTGTTCGGAGTGGGCGAGCAGACCCTGGGATGCAGTCATGCTCCGTAACGACGATGGGGCGGTAGGTCCCGAGCGGTGCAGATTGGATGACGACCCAGCGCCCGGTGGAGACCGGGCCGTAACATTTTTACGCAGGGCCGGGACCGAAACCGTCGTGGTGGTAGATCCTTCGTCAGGCGAGTGTGCACTAGCGTCGCTACTGGTGGGGGCTGGGTGGGATCCGCAGGCGTGGCCCCCGCTTGACAAGGGGGTCGCCACCGTCACCGTTACTCCGTTGATGTCTTCACATGGGCTCAATTCCTCGCCGCACTCACCACTATGGTCGTGGTCATGAGCAGGCTCTTGGTCTAGTGGCGTGTCTGGTAGGTGCCCGTGGTGGAAATGATGCGGCGAGTTGGTCAAGATAGAGATCAACGTGTCGAGGATAAACATCCAGGCGAACCCTAGCGTCAGGGCCAGGCCTACCCAGTGCGGTGGGCTCAGGTGGGACTTGGTCGCTTCGGCGTGCCCGTCGCCTTCGGTAAGGTGGGCCGGCATGGCTCGGTACAGCGAGTCGATGCCCTCGGGAATAATGACGAGCAGTCCCGTGCCGAGGAGAAGACCCGAGCCGAACACGCTGAAGAGCTGGAGTCGGTTGCCGTCGAGACGTAGCGACAATGGGACCAGCCCCACGGCGAGAGAGCCGAGGAACATGGCCCCACAGAACAGTAGCAGGGTCAGAAACGGGCTCATTTCGCTGAACGAATGGGCCTAAAAGGCTCAAGGGCGCTGGCGGGTTATAGTGGTACAATAAGCGGGTGGGTGCTGTAAATTTTCTATTAACGGAAAGTGCAGCTGATGCAGAGCCTAAGGGGTTGAGGTACGGGTGAATATCTGAAAGGTACTCCCGGTAGGTAATGGGATCGGCGTAAGCGAAAAGGACACTGGGCTGGTCCTTAGCAAAGGGAATTACGTAGCTGTGGCTGGGGAGGGGTTCAAAGAGGTGGTGGTAATAGGCACACTAGGGGCAATGGCTGTCACATCGGGATTGAGTCAAAGAGCTGTACCGCCCGGGTAAGTCAAGTCAAAGGTGGCGAGACAGTGCAGCAACGCTCGGATCGCCAACTTGTGCGCTGGAAGGTAAGGCCGTACTGGTCGGCGGAGGTAAGTGTAGGAAGCGCCAGCTATATAGCGACGTGGGCCAAGACTATTGAGAGCGAGGAAAAGGGGAGATGTGGGAGGGGGGCTGGGTCTGACAGCAGGCGAAATGCGCTATAAAAGAGGGGTGTTGATTAAGTTTGGCACCGGTCATTAGTATAAGGGAATCGGGGCAAGGCACTGCACCGGACGTTAAGATACAGGCACCTATCTCCATACCTTTGTACTCTGGTTAGAGAACGTGGGTGAGCCCCTCCCCCCCCCCCGGCTTTGCGTGCTGAGCCCATTGACGGGCGTGGACAAAGTCCGCCATCCTTCCCTTTTCTAGGCTTGCCCCTCAACCACCTCCTTCTGAGCCTAGACGGACTGCGCATCGCCTGTCGCCGTTATTGTATCAGGAGGTGAAGGCGTGGCTACCGACGGTCTGACCTCTGGCGCGTGGTCGAGAGTATGCGGTGGGCTACCTTCCACCTATCGAGCTCCCCACGGGATTGCAACGGCCCAGCGTTATAGCACGGAGTCTTGTAGCCTAGTAGAGGGATGGAATGGGCGGGCCATCTCACTTGACTGGGCGCGGCGGTGTCGGCCTTCGTTACCCCAGGTGGCGTTAGTGGGCGTTGCTACTGGCGGCGGCCTCCGATCGAGGGCTGTTCCCCCATTGGCTATGAAAGGTCGCCCCTGCAAATTCCCGCTACGGTTTGGATTCGACCGGGCCCGCGTCTAAATCTAATAACCCCTACAACTTGGTGATTGGTATCCGCGCCTAACTCAATATTAGCTGAGGCTGGGGCTGGTGCTTTGATTACGCTTGGATTCAATTCGGGTCAGAAGCCCGGCCGACTTAATCTGGGCCCTGCGCACGCCACTCTTGTTCATAACCCTAATTTCCTGCGGACTTTACACGTCTCTTTTATCTACTTGACTGGCATCTTTTGTGCCTTATTGCTGGTAATATATATATGTAAGATGGAGGTGTAGCCTCGGGTGTGGTACACCGACCAAGTCATGGGATCAGGTCGGGCCTGGTTCCTTCACGTCTTCGGCAACCTGGTCCAGCAACGATTGAATTTTCTGTCCACACCGAAACACCAGCTTAGTCTTAACTCGGGGCTGCATCCTCTTGTGAACGTAGGAGGCCAGTACGTCGCCATAGATGACTAGCGCATCCTCGAGGACGGCTTGCGTGACCGTGGGGTCATTTAAGGTGGGAATCCACCACACCTCAGCGCGTTTACGGTCGTTCGTCACGTAGATCCGGTTGACATCCCAGTGCACCGGGGAGAGCAGAGATACAGGTAGAGACTCGGCTGTGAGCGACACCCGAAGCGCCTTGGCGATGCGCTGGCTATACCGGTCCTGAACCGCGGCGACTTGCTCGTCTGGTCGGTGAAAGTGGTCTCGCGAAGGTACTGCGTGGACTATATTTGCTTGCCGATCGGCCACTTTGCGCTCTCTATCCGCCACGTTCTTGTGGTTTTTGCGGAAGTATCGGAGGTGCTTGCCCATGACCATAAAGTTCTGTAGGACGAAGTCTTCCTGGCGACGGGCCTTGGCCTCCTTCTCCTCGGGCCTCAGCTCGTTTCGACGCTGCGAGTAGGAGGCGTAGGAACGGCAGGCTAGACAGGCAGGACGGGTGGCTGAAATGGGCATGGTAGACCACCAGCCGACGGTGCCCAGGCGGCTGGCAGGTAGACGGGACATGCCGGGGTTTGGATAACGTCGGGCGTGCGAGGGAAGCAATGGCGACTAGGGTAATAGTACCAAATTCCTGGCAATGTGTATAGACTGAGGTTGGCAATTAGGTATGGGGCCGTTGGCGTCGACCGATCAGGTCCATCAGCAGCCTCCCAACCGTTGACGTCCGGAATCTGCCAGACGAAAGGTCTTTTTTTTTTTTGGCTGCTTCTCTGATAGGTGCTTAGTCTACTACAATTATTAACACACAATTCGTCGCGTTAAGCCAACTAACGTGGGACCCAGTTGGAGCTGACTGCCGGCGGGCCGGTTTGCGGTACCACATCTCTGGTGCTACGTTACGCCCGAGAGCGCCACCTTTCGAATCAAACGGGGCTCGGCCTCGCATCCATCCCCCCCCCGCCTCTACCCTCTTGTGGCTTGACCGCCCGTGTTGGCCATTGTCCTATTTGTTTCCACTGAATTCTGTCATTACACCTGCCCGACCCCTCGACGAATCCCTTGGTGCTGCACAACCGCACTCATTAACCTCGCATTTGCGCAATAGCCATGCTGGGCCCACGGACGACTCCGATCGAGTCTTTACTCGAAAAGCTGCCCGCTGATATCGCGGTTCAGTTTCGACCCTTTGTGGCCAGCCCTGAGGCCTCGTTCACCGATAATCTGCGCAGCATGCATATCCAAGATACCCCGACCAACTCCGGTCAAAGGACCGGGGTGGATAACGCAGCACCAGTCAGTGGCCCCTCCACCAACATACCCGGCCGGCCCCGCCTTGTTCGAACGTGGGCCTCCGTTGCCACTCCGCCGTCCAAGGTTCAAGTATCAACAGAACCTAGCACCAGCCCCCCGGTCGCGCTCCACGATCGGATGGTCATACAACTTAACTTTTGCCGCAGTCAAGTCGAAGGTAGGTCTCGTTACTCTATTCTCTATTTGCGCATGTATTTTTAATGCTAATAATTTTGTAAACAATTCCACTTGGGAGATACTAAATCGCACCTTTCTAAAATTATGTTTATTTAAATACCCCTCAGTAATGTTCGCGTTTGACCTTGCCTACCCTGACTTCCCACCCGATGTCATCCTATCTCCTTCTTCTTTCAAGCCGCCACTGCATCCAGGTAAGTTCAATCGGGAGATGTCCCACCCAATCCGACCCAAGCCCTGGATCCCTTGATGACTGGCCAGCTCGATTTGCCTTGATAACCCATTGTTGTCCACTCTATTTCTACCCTCTCAACCACCTCGTACTGAACTCTTCAGATCACCCGTTTAATCCCGCCTGGGCCGAGGTAGTGAAGGGTGTGGACGTTTACCGTCCCCAGAATACGGCCTGGGTCGCCCAGGTACTCATGCGGATCGCGAGCCTTTACAAGGTACGTTGGTGTTAGCCACCACCTAGTGCCGCCCGACACTCGCTTGATGGCGGCTGTGACAATTACCTATATATTGGACCTTAGTTTAAAAAAAAAGACGGTGTGACATTCACTAACGCCCCTCCCACCAGGCCCATCACCACGCACCGTTGGCTTCCTTTCCACTGGAACGGATCCCGTTTGAGTATGGTTGTTGGAAAGACGACTCCGCTTTTGAAGGCCGCGTCATCTACGGGGACCGGTGGAACCCGGTCGAGGTCTTACTACGGATACCGCTGTATCTCACCGATCCTCTAGCGCCCGGTGCGGGGAAGGCCCGGTCCCCCGCAGGAACCCTGTGGGTCACTTATGAGATACCGCCAGATATCCCCAAGGCTAGCGACGTGCAAGATGTATCGGCCACATGTGCGCTGAAAAAACCCTGGCTGGAATGGACCGCCCAAGCCAAGGTAAGGCCTGCGCTGTGCCACTCTTTGCGAGCGGACTTGGTAGGGGCTGACAGGTAGGGAGCGGAAGCCGTGCCCTGCATGGGTCCCGTTCAAATTGACGAACCTGCAGTGATCGCCAGCCATACAGCTGATACCAAGTTTCGACATGATCCCGCACCCCCCCCCCACCTCTAACCCACCGCTTAACGCCGTTTCCCTACCCGAATTTCCGTCGAATAGATTCCCGACCTTGTCAAGACACGCTCTCTCGCCGACTATGTGGGCACATTAGTCAAGGTGCTGGAGACCCAGATAGTCGAAACTACAAAGTCCAAGTACGATGGCTCGGCTTTCGTCCAAGAATTGGCGCGAAGGTATAAGGCGTAAGTGATAATGGAAACTGGTTCCGACCCGTAGTCAATTTCGAGGGAATGCGTGACGGTGCCAGTTTACGATCGAGACTGTATATTTAACCGCTGTACTTATCCACTTCCTTACTATCCACTCCGCGTTGTCAGGCAAACGATCGAGTACGATCGTCGGACCAGCCGCCGCATCAGCTTTATGTTCGAAATGTCCCTGGCGGACGGTGCCGGACCGGCCGCCCCGTCGCCATCGATCCTGGTCCCCGTGGTGGTGGCCCTTGTCCATTGCGAGGTCCCACCTCAGTTCCCGCACGAGCCCATGGAAATCCAGGTCCTATCGCCGATACAGTTCATGGACCGAAACGACCACCTGCTGTACGGCCCTGCCACCCAGGCCTGGCGACCCCATGCGCCAGAAACCACATTGACTGACGGAGTCCACCAGTGGGGGTAAGTTATGATGTCAGCTGGGGCGTCAGCATTCATGATAGGGGGGCTAAATAGTGTGGAAAAGCGGACAGTCCCGGCTATATTAAGCTATACTAACGTACTGTACACCGTGCCCACTGCCATCCGTGGTTTTTTCCAGAGCGTTTGTGCGCCAGCTGTTGATTGCCTTTAGCCGAGACGAAGGTGGTAAATGACATCGGTCATTCTTGTCGTCATGACCTTGCTGTCGAGCGTTATCGACCCCGGAATACGTTTATGTAACTGATATGTGGCCTTTGCTAAGCAGCATGCTTCGTCCATCTTCTTCAAGCAATTTGGTCATAACCTTACAGTAAAAGTCTTTTAACGTTAACTGGCTTTCTGTCGATGGGCTCAATAAGCTATCACCCAACTCCTTACAAGATACTGACTGCCAGGGGTGGGTAACCTGAGGTCGACGGCCTTACGAATGCCGCACTGCATCAGAGGTACATTGTAGGTCCCGCTATACTGACGCCTTCCATAGTCTGGGTCGTTCCGTTCTATTCGACGAAGCGCACCACCCAAGTAGACATCTGACAATTAGAAATACCCACTGTCCGCCAGGACGGCACCCGACAATTTCACCTCCACACCCACGACGACTCGAACAAATAGTGGACCTAGGGAGGCTAGCAAGAAGGTCCAGCGGAGGCAACTTAGGAGAGACCCATATGACCAGCCTTCCACCCTTCCTACCCTCCTCCGCTCCCGCCCAAGTCGCCCACGCAACGCTTCACCACTTTTCCTCACTTCATTGCTGTATGGTCCGGTGTCTGCATTATTACTTTCGACGCATTTCCTAGTTCTACGCATTCAGCTCCTTCTCTCATCTTACTTCTTGACCACTATGTCCAGTATCGTCGACACGGACGCCCTGCTCCAGTTCATTCAGGTCACCAATGCCGATCCACCGATAGCCCATGACTACCTTGAGGTAAGGCCTAGCAGCTAGTCACGCATTCACACCGTCTGGAAGTGCGGTACCGTGACGTTTGGGAATATACGGGCAGAGAGTGTTTTTGAGAGAGAGAACGAAGACCGCCCAGAACAGATCGGGATTGGCCCACAGAGTGCTCTTTTCATATGGAAGCGTCACTACCAGTTCAGGAATTAGCGCTTCATCCGACGAATTCTCGAGACGAGGTTTGAGTAAAGTCTACACGCCCGAGCTCATCCGCCGTCAGGGAGAAATGGGGGCGCCAAAGCCTTTCCTTTCCACCTATGGGCTCGGTCCAGACATACCAGGCTCGGACAATATAATAGGAGGCACATGATGAAAAAACAATATCTTCTCTTGTCACCATCCAGGCTGAAGGTGGATATGGCCACCCCGCAACCGGCAATGCGGCCCAATCGCCCAGCACCCGATGTATGCTGTATTCCCTCCCCACGTTATTTATCCTCATTACCGTCCCTCATATTTTGCCCCTGTCTCATTGCCCCGTCGCCAGTTTGCGAAGGGCGACGTCGAGTTAGCCATATCCCTCTTCCTGGGTAATGACGGTGCCCCGCTGAACACTGGGAGCACCGCCTCGGGTGGTCACCATTCCCCGCCGAGCCCCTCTCTCACCCGCTCCATCGACCACACAGCGCAGGACGATATTCGGGCGCCCCTGGCCCCGCGTCGCGAGGTGCTGGTGGACACACCTGCCCCATACGCTCCTTTCGCCCCATCATCCGTCTATAGCCCCGTCGCCTCTGTGGCTCCTGAGGCCCCACGCCGCTCTATTTTCGACCAACTCCCACGCGCTCCGCGAGCCCAGGAGGCCTTCCGTGACTTCGCCGCCGAGTCGAGCGCCCTGGAAGGCGGTGCAACCAGCGAGGCCAGCAAAGTCAATCGGTTGGCTGACCTCTTCCGACCACCGTTCGACCTCATCCAGAACCTCCCCCTCGACCAGGCACGTGCCGCCGCCCGGTCCGAATCAAAATGGGTGATGATTAACCTTCAAAAGGTGTCGGAATTCGCCTGCCAGGTCCTCAACCGCGATATTTGGAGCAATGAGCTGGTGAAACCCATTATTCAGCAGAACTTTGTATTTCTACAGTTCGCCAACGACAGCGACGAAGGCACACGGTACACGTCTTTCTACCCGGTACTGCGCTACCCGCACGTGGCGATCCTGGACCCGCGTACAGGCGAGCGCGTGAAAGAGTGGAGCCATATCACAAACCCGGCCGACTTCGTGGAGGAATTGACCGAGTTTTTGGACCTGCGCGCCTGGAAGCAAGGCAGCGCCGCCAAGCGGCCTCGCCGGCCCGAGCCGACCGAGCGTACTCCCGCGGACATGACTGAGGACGAGCAGCTAGCTGCGGCCATCGCAGCTTCTATGCAGGGCACATCGTCCACGGAGGAGGCTGACCAACCCCCGCCCGTCCCCTCCTCCTCTTTCTCCGCTTCTTCCAAGCCCACGGAGAGGCCAGACGAGGAAACAGAAATGCGCGAGACCGCGACGCCGGACCATTACTCTGACAGCGAGGATCAAGACGTCAGCGAGACCAACCAGCGCGATGGCGCGTACCATGCCATCCCGGCCGATGAGGGTACCGAGCCCCCGGCCGATCCTACCACTACGACCCGGGTGCAATTCCGCCTGCCCGACGGATCTCGGGTGGTACGGCGGTTCCGTAAGGACGATCCTGTTCGGACGCTGGTATCCTTCGTCAAGGCCCGTGTGCCCCAGGCCGCGGAGGAGGCAATCAGTATTATGTACCACCGGGAAAACCTGCTAGAGAAACTGGACCAGACCGTCACCGAGGCTGGACTGCTGAACGCCTCCGTGACCGTGGGCGCCTAGGTCCTGGTCTCTGCTGCTCCCCTCAACCCGGGACCACATTTTTCTTTAATCGTTGCTCCCCGCTCTAGGATTTCTTACAGGTATCACTTCTGCCTGATCTGTGTGCGGATTACGAGGCCACACTTGCGTGTATTGTCTAGTTGTTGGATTTCTTATTACTCTTTACCAAGGAAACGGGGTGAATCCTACTACCGACCTGTTATAGTACTTCTTTTCATAAGTAATGGCCAGGCAAATTGGGTAGGACAGAACAATGAACATTATATGTTAATAACAGTTTTCCTCATACTCCGGATTACCAGTCTGGTCAACTCAGTAAGCTCGTTTGAGTCACAAACGAACGTCGTCGTCGAAGCCATGCGACAAAAAACTGAAGGGTTCCGACTTCAAAGTTAGCCTGGGGAGTCCTAATTGGAGCTAGAACAACTTTAGGATACACATTCTAGTTATCAAAGTCAACAAGTGACTCGAAATGGTGCACTCGGCTTAAAGCATCAGTGGCAGTAGCGCCCAGAACTTGCCCAGTGGACTCAAGAACTGCTGTAATTTAACCATTCGTATGGCCATGCCTACTAGTGGCACTGGGCACTGCTGGGACTAGGGGTGACTTGGCAAACCGGGCTGGTGATCCCGAAGGTCTTGAGCCGAACAGTACCCATAGTGGTCAGGGATTACAGGAAGGCCTGAACCGGCCGTTCACCGGCTAGTCGTAGCAATACGTCCAGTAGGGCCCGCTCTCTGTTCCCATCCAGGTCTATAATGCCCAGTGAGCGAATAAAGTCGGCGAACAGCCCTTGTAATTTCAATACTACAAGGCCATGTACAAATTTAACGAATCATCACGCTACACTAGGCTGATTTGTCACTATCCACAATAGGACATTCAACTAGCCCGTTTGCATTACGGGGAACGACTCATCAACCCCAGTTGAAGTTGCTCGCACCCTACCCGGCAATCGCGGGCGGGGGGTAAGCCCCTGAGTGTGGTGACCTGCAATGGCCGCCAACTGTACCACGAGGGGTTAGTAGATATCACGGCTTAACGTCGCGCCGGAGAAACAGCCAGCCAGGCAATTGTGCACGGGGGAATTCATGCTCTGTGAGCACGCGTTACGGGCCTTGGGCCGACGGTTAAAGTGCTGCCGTGTCGGAGGTGGCGGTCTTTCTAAAACGCCAAGTTACAGAATTTACCAACAAGCTCAAGTGCATTTAATCCTGGCACTGGAGGCCGGCTAGTGTGCCGCAGCACGCATCTCTTTATATCGCTCCACTGGCTGGGATGGTCTAGGATGGCCCACGGTATCCCGCCGTTCCTTTCCCCTGCCAGACTAGCGCATGACCGACTTCCAGGCCTGATGCACCATCTACCGACCAAGCTTCCCACTCATGGTCCCGACCATACCTGCGCAATTGTCCATTCCGCCATTAGTGGTCTCGCTTCCCATTCTTTTATCTTCGCTCCTGTACCATCCTCTACCAGTCTCTCGGTCTTCACTCATTTCCTAACATGGCCAACTCCATCCCCGATCCGCTCGTCCAGACGTACCAGGCTCTGCGGCAGGAGTTTGAGAACCCCAACGGCAATGCCGACAGGTGCCGCGAGTACCTAATCCAGCTTAAGGTAAGGCCTTCGAGAACCTTACTACGACAGGAGGTTCATATGACTCGCACTAATGCGATGCGGAGCGGTCTGTCCTGAAAGATGCGTATCGCACTGGGCTGTGGTCTCCATCTCGCGCCATCGAGGCTTGTTTTTCTTCTGGCGTTTAGCTAGCCGATGGGAGCAACCTGTCCTTTATGGTGTCACAGGGGACTCCCCGCCCTATGTGTTCCTTGACCTAATCCTACATTTGTTTCCTAACTCCGCTTTCGTCAAACACTTTCCCCTCCCCATTCTTCCCCCGATACCACCATTCCAGATTGGACTCGCCGAAAATGGGCTCCTGGATGCCAACAGTAGCAACACGGAGGGCCTCACCTTGGCCCGGGATGTGCTCGAGATTGGCGCCTACTGGAGCATCCGGGTGGGTGATATCAAGTCGTTTGAGCGGTACATTCAACTGCTTCAGCCCTATTACACCAACTTTGCAGCACAGCTATCGGCGTCCCCGCGGATGTACCCGCTCATCGGGCTCAACCTCCTGCGCCTCCTGTCACAGAGCCGGATTGCTGACTTTCATGCGGCGCTTGAAACCATCGACCTGGACGAATTGCGTTCCAACCCTTTCATTCAGCATCCACTGCAGCTGGAGCAGGCTCTGATGGAGGGTAGTTATAAACGGGTGTGGAATTCCCGGGCCGAGGTCCCCGCGCCGGAGTACACGTTTTTCATGGATATTCTGACCTCCACGATCCGCAATGAAATCGCCAGCTGCAGCGAGAAGGCCTACACCAGCCTCCCCCTGGCCGACGCTGCCACCTTGCTCTTTTTCTCCCGCCCCGACGACGTGGCCCAGTTTGCCCGCGAGCGCGGCTGGCGCGTCAACCCCATTGACCGCAAGATTTACTTTGGTGACGCCGATGGTACCGACCAGGACCTACCAGTGGACACCATCGTATCGCAGTCCCTTAACTACGCGCGCGAACTAGAGAAGATCGTGTAGCGCGCGGGCCCGCGGAAAGAGGTATGCCATAGTTGAAGGTAGCGGTCCGACCGACCAACCCCGCTCCTCCGGATACAGAAACTCTAGTCCTTACTCTACTTTTTTTTCCGCCAGCGTCCTAAATGTGCTTTACTCCAAGATAAATACAATTTGCTTTCTCCAACTTGCTCGACAGTTGGGATGTTAGGCCATCTAATCGAAATAGATGTGAAGGGTGGGACCCCGTGACGCTAGGGGAAGACTGTCCAACCCATTAACCGGCAGCGAGACTTGATTTCCTACCAGCTTAGTGCCTGATATCCACTTGGCACTTGCTCTTTACTCCCAAACCTACGCTCACCTCTTGCGCATTCGTCCCATTTCGCCGCGAACCATTGGTAATTTCTATGCGAAACAACTTTGCACCATGGCCCCCGCGATCCGTTATACCCATCTCATCTCGGCCAAAGGCGACCTGGTCTTCTCGTTCGTTGTTGGCACCCTCGCCTACGCCCTCTACGAACGTGACCACCCCCGGGAAGACGGCCGGACCCTCTGGTCCCTGCTGAAGCAGCGGGTGGCCTCCCGAGCCCCCAACCGGATCAATGAGTAACCTAGACGAGGGGGATCTTGGCCTGCCGCTTCTCTCCAGAGAGGAAGGGCCTCTATGGAATGAGGCTGCCGTGGGCTAACTGCCTTACAATTGTTCGCTGCCACTGCCCTCATATATTTTTTTCTCCCGTCTTTGCGGCAGGGTTGCTCCCACCGGACTTACTGTATCACGGTCCACCCCCTCCCCGTCTTTTCACTGTAGTATAAAATAATAACAGGTCTGCTAATGAAGCCAACCCGATTAAGTAATATCGGCCCGTTACATTCCTATATCGCCTGACTGACTAGCATGGGGCCCTGTAGAGCTGCATCTCATTACTCAGTTTTATTCCTGGCGCATTGATAGGGACCCGCTAGCTCGCAAAATCGATAGACTGGTTTAGAGATCCCTCTTGGGTTAGGTGGCACTAGATGCGGGGTCGGTCTTATTCGATAGCACTGATGTACTGTACGTTGTTCCCCCGGATAAAGGCATCACCGTACTTGTTCTTGAGCTGGCCGTTAGCGTACTCCTCGGTCTGCTCCATGGCAATGTTCATGTACCCGTCAAGGCAGGCCAGCACGCCTAGGTGGATGACAAGCAAATCGGAGGGGAGAGGGTTGGGGTGGCATGAGCGACACGTGTGAGCAAAAGGAGGCGGCGCCGATATAAAATTACAATGCTGTGATTTGACTTCCGGCGAAAACGCTGCTGCCGTCCAGCAATAATTCCCGCTTTATACCTACGCCGTGGCATAGTAAAGGGGCCATCGTCGCTGGGCGACAGCTATTCCACGCGTAACTAGGGTTGTCGCTGGGCAAGTCCACTCTCAAGTTCCCTCATTTACCTTTGTATACGATGCCGGAGTTCAACTTGACGGTGACCGTCTTTCCAAGGATGGAATTGAGGAAGTCCGAAGGGGACTTCTTGGGCTGGGCGGCAGTGGACATGGTGGCTATGGATCGCGAATAAGGCTACAGAGAATATGACCAAGGTGACAGTTGAGGAGGGCGCAAGAGAGAAGTGATAGAGTAAACCTGGAGAGTGAAAAGGATTGGGAGGGGTAAGAACGGTGCGATTGGGGTCAAACGATTTGAACATGTGGTAATAAAGGCCGAACCAGATGTAGGAATGCCGAGGGTGGTAGGCTTGAGCCTCGCTGGATCAGTCGCCTGCCGTAAGGCACTTCGACCTCCTAGTCGAGATCATGTCCATGCGCATTGCAGCCTTAGGCCCAGCCTGCACAGTACTCCGCACAACTTTCCCGCGCCTTTCCAAAATTTACCCTCGTTGTCCGTAAACCATTCAGTCCTGTCAACCTTCGTCCTCGCTGTCTACGCTTCGGTCAACCGCGTTTTTCTCGACTCTTCACATCGCCCGACACTCGGCTGCCAAAACTGATCTCACCCCCCTTTGCCCGCAAGCCTTGGCAATACGATCGACCGGATCGCTAATCAATCGGCGGTGCCACGTCAGGTCCAGTCTTATTGAACAACCGGGCCTTGAAGACGCCGTGAACTACTAGCAGCCCAGCTACTTTCCTTTTCCCACCCCCCCCCTTTCCTTTTCAAACTACCTTCTGTTCACCCGACGGCTTAGCCATGGCCGAGGAACTCAAACTCCGCCCTATCTATGGTAAGTTACCCGGTCCTTAATCAAAACCACAGCGCAGAAACCCGCGGGTGGTCCGAGGCGTCTTTGGAATTCAACGCCGAGAAGACCGAGCGGGCGCGACCGCTTACGAGTCCGGTATCTAATCATCTATCCTGTCCCGTTCACCATCCTACGGACACTTAGATGCCCTGGAGACCCATTCCTACCGCAAGGCCATCATATACTGTGACCGGCTGCTCAA